>JAQISU010000234.1:3642500-3787500 GCA_029339505.1 Unio delphinus | reverse complement strand
TTTCTATGTTACTGTTTATTCCAGCCTATGCACGTAACATAGAAATTAGTGGCTTCGTCCGAGATTGGGATCAATTGGAATTTGGCTAGATTTTTTTTTCAGAAAGCTTTTGTTTTAAATTTGAATTCCCCTTGTTTTTTAAATTTTTTAAAAATCTTTAGTGAGATTGACAGGCTTGTATTAAAATGACATCTAAAGTAGAAATATTTCTTTTTGATTCTACTCAGGAGCAATAAGATCTTTTCAAAAAAGATGAGTTGATTCAACTTGCCAGAAAATATGATCTTTCTGAAGTCAAGGCTTCTTTAACGAAAAAAGATATCAAAAAGATTTTGGTCCAATATTTGGTAGAAAAGAATGTTTTGGAAAAAAGTGCTTTAATTTTGATCAGTAAGTCTGCATCAGACTCTGACATTAAAATAACGAAATTAGAAATAAAATTCAAGATGGAATTAGAGTTAAAGAAGGTGAAATTTCAGGAAAGGGAGAAAGAAAAACAATTACAATATGAGAAACTCATTGGTAAGGCTAGTGAGATTTACACTTCACTGTCTGTTCACCAAAGTGGTGACTATGATGTGGTTAAAGAATGCATTCTAAGGGGTTATGAGTTAGTCCCTGAAGCTTATCGGCAAAAATTCAGAAATTACAGAAAAGAAGCTGGACAAACTCATGTCGAATTTGCTAGAGAAAAAGAGCAGTTGTTTGATAGATGGTGCTTAGCCAAGAAAGTTGAACAAGATTATCAAAATCTCAAGCAAATTATATTGATTGAAGAGTTCAAAAACTGTGTCCATAGTGACGTTAAGTCTTATCTTTATGAACATAGGGTTGAAACTTTGGAGAATGCTGCTCGAGCTGCTGACGAATATTCTTTGACACATAAAGTTCCTTTTATTAACAAGACTTCTACCCAACATTTTTCTGGCAGAAAAGTATTTCAGCTTAATACCAGCTCTTTTAAAACTAAAACTAGCACAACTTTGAAAAATCAAACTTCAGAGAAGCTTGATTCTAGATCATTGTCTCTTCCGACGTGTACCTATTGCAAGAGAAAAGGACACGTTATTTATGATTGCTACAAATTGAAAAATTGGCATCGGAATCAAGACAGACCTGTTCCAAATGCTCTTTTTTGTAAGAGGTCGAGGTCACGGTGATCTATTGAAAGCAATACATTTGTTGGATCTAATAAATCCTAGTCTGATTTTTATTATGGAGAATTATGAACCATTAATATCGAAGGGTTCTATATCACTCTTGGGTGATTCAGCCAATCCCACCCCTATTAAAGGGGCCCCGAGTGGCCGAGTGGTCTAAAGCGCTGTCCGTTACGGACCACTGCCATCTCACCTCTGTCTGCGTGGGTTCGAGTCTAAGATTCGGCTAATGTAGTTAAGTGAGAAAGCTTGCCAGTAGCTTCTCGTGGGTCGGTGGTTCTTTCCGGGGTTTTTCCGGTTTCTTCCTCCACCACTAATACTGGCCGCCATGTATAGCCTATATATTGTGCTGAAAAATGGCGTTAAACCATAAAAAAACAAAAAAAAACAAACCCCTATTAAAATTTTAAGGGACACAGGAGCTTCTCAGAGTCTTTTATTGTCAGGTACTTTGCCTTTTTCTGAGAAGTCTTCTTCTAATGAAAGTGTTCTTATTCATGGAGTAGAGTGCGGCTTTGTTAATGTTTCTCTCCATTGTGTAAATTTGTCATCAGACTTAGTATCAGGACCTGTCACAGGTCACAAGTCGGAACAGTCTCGGTTTTACCCGTTGAGGGCATTCATTTATTGCTAGGCAACAACTTAGCTGGAGACAAGGCTGTGGTTAATCCACTTGTAACTGACAAACCTGATTTGGATCAGAAAGTTAATCCAATTGAAAAAGAATTCCCTGATATATTTCAAGCTTGTGCAGATACCAGAGCTATGGCAAAGAAAGCTCTTGAGAATGATGTTGATGGAGATAGTATTCATTTAGATGACACGTGTATAGGTCAGGCTTTTGATGAGGTCACTTTTACTCCTTGTTTGGAACAATCAGAAGGTATTGATCATAGTGATCCTCTTTCAACAACTCATTCTCTTTATTCTAATCAGGGTGATAAACGGCAGTCACTTGTCGTCGAACAGGAAAAAGATCCTGAGATCTGCCGTTTGTTTCAAAAGGCCAAAAGTGAGACTGAAGCCACTGAAGTTCATGACTGTTTTTTTTTATATTAAAAATAGAATTCTTATGAGAAAATGGAGACCTCCCGAGGTACCTGCTGGTGATGAGTGGTCGGTAAACTATCAGATAGTAGTTCCAAAACCTTACAGACCGGAAATACTTAATCTGGTCCATGAAACTCACTTGGCTGGTCATTTATGATTAATAAAACTTATCACAAGGTCTTGACTCACTTCAATTGGCTAAAAATCAAAAGTGATGTTGCCAAATACTGTAGATCTTGTCATACTTGTCAAATGGTAGGAAATCCCAATCAGAAGATACCTAAGGTTCATCTACAACCTATTTCTGCCTTTGACGAACCATTTAGTAGAATTATGGTAGATTGTGTAGGTCCCTTACCAAGACCAAGTCAGGTAACCAATACCTGTTGACCATTATGCGTGCGTCAACACGGTTTCCAGAGGCAATTCCGTTGAGGAATATAAAATCATAAAACAATAGTTAAAGCTTTGATAAAGTTTTTAACTTAGTATGGCCTTCCCAAATCTGTTCAGTCTGATCAAGATTCAAACTTCATGTCTGGAATTTTCCAACAAGTTATGTATGAAATGGGCATAAAGCAATTCAAATCTTCTGCCTATCATCCTGAGAGCCAAGGGGCGTTAGAAAGATTCCATCAGACTTTGAAAAATATGATCCAATCCTATTGTTTTGATACGAATAAAGATTGGGATGAAGGCATTCATTTACTATTGTTTGCTGTTAGAGAATCAGTTCAAGAATCTTTTGGTTTCAGTCCCTTTGAACTGGTTTTTTTTGGACACACTGTGTGTAGACCATTGAAGTTATTGAAAGAGAAACTTCTCTCTAATGAAGATACTGAGATCAATCTTCTTGATTATGTTTCCGATTTTAGATACAAGTTGTCAAAGGCTTGTGAGGTCGCAAGAACAAATATGCACTATGCTCAATCTAAAATGAAATCAAGATGTGATTAAAAAAAATCGAAGGAAAGGAGTTTCAGCCTGGTGATAGAGTCCTGGCTCTCTTACCAATTCCACAAAATCCTCTTCAGGCCAAATATTATGGTCCCTACACAGTTGATAGGAAAATTAATGACTTAAATTACATCATAAATACTCCTGGGAGGCGCAAACTGTTTATTCGAGCCTAAGCACGTAACTATATATATATATATATATATATATATATATATATATATATATATATATATATATATAATATATATATATAATTCTTGACAGAGACAATGGGAATCACCTATCAGATTTCTAAATTCCACATTTCGCGTATGCACAATGCATATTGATATAGTACTGTGTTCAACAGGTGCAATAATTGCTTGTTCATACAATAATAATGAACGCAACTAATCATACGTAGTTTTGCAAAACAAAAACCTCTGATTCCATGTATATGATGGAATGATGGATTAACGAATACACGGAATCTACTTTCTGGGATCCTTTGAGTAACTTAAGATTTTATTGGATTTTGTTATTATTCTTTTTCACCTGTTTGTGCCTTTTCCTACAACACGCTATGTAATTGATTTTCAAATTGGCTTCTGGAGCGCGCAGGTTCTAAATTAATCATACGTTAGATGGGAATGCTGCATAAAAAGAAAAGACCAAACGCTATGCGGAGCAATTTGATTTCTTGGTATGATGTTTGGAGCTGACCTTTCATAGAGCACAACCATAATCAATCTTCTGTTTCGGACATTGATAGACACTTCCAGCTCTAATATTTGTATTATGCTGTATATCTGAGTTTGTATTGGAACGGGAAAGAAGTGTGTTGTCAAAGATTATAATACAGTATTACTTACATGAGTACGATGAAAATACAACTGGTAAACACAAGTCGGCTTTCACTGACTTGAAGAAAATTTGTTGAGCTGTGCAAATTCTTCGTGACTGATTGAATAAAGAAACCTGTTTAGATTACAATTACTTTATCATATTTTAATGTGCTAATGCAGCATTTAGGTCGCGAATATGTCCGTCTGTCTGTATATCAGAGATAAGCTTTGTGCACACATGATTTTCTCGCCACTATTCATTAATTTGTTCCTTTATCGATGCAACAGTGTATTGTACATAAATTATTTATCATTCTGTGTACTTTTGTGTACACGTCCAAATTAAAAACTGTTTTGTTTTATTCTGCTTAAAAATTTTGTTTGTTTAACCTGTCAATTTTTACAAGTAAGTTTATTATCATTTCAGTTACTCCGGTGAAATAAAACACAACGCAGTGCACTATTTGAATCAATTGTTTTTGCATGGCCCTTTACGATAAGACGGATATTAAAGCCAGCTCTTTCCTTGGACTATATAAGTCGACTTTGCTACAGTAGACGCTATTACTAGTAGATCGTATTTTCCTTATGGACGTTCATATCAATAATAGAGGTGAAAGCATGTTATGAGATTCTAGCGTGTATAGAAAAACTGCAAACAATCAGAGGTAATGAGGATGAAACGCATTAAGAATGAAAACGTAACGGATTAGTAATGTCGAACCATAATATATAAATTTATGAATGTAGGTAAATTCTAAGTAAACATTAGCAGATATCCAAATTAAGTCCAACTCTGAAATGCTGCTTTGTCTGCCATGATCTGTATACTATTGAAATGCAAACAGTCATTTGTTGAAACACAGTAATATAATTCCAGGACTGAATTCACTATAAATCCCAGTAAATGTATTTGTCCAAAAAATATTACTGATTTTGAATGAGTAATCTATAATTAAAGAAAGAAATAATCACTTTAATAAAATATTTTGAAGAATTGTGTTTAGTATCCATTAAGTAATGGTCGCAACATATAAGCAAGAAGTATTTTTTTTTCCGTAACAAGATTGTATAGTCATCTACTTGACCTTAGCTCACTCTTAAACAATTTCTGTATTTAAAAAAAACAATACCTACTGGATAATAACCATCTAGAAAGTGCTTAATGTTTAAAACAATGTCAATAGTATGTTACTACAATTATTACATATAACCTGAACAATGTCAGGTACACCAGGTAAATTGATGAAAATCAAACTGACCTAGACCCAGACCCAAAATGTATATTTACTTATATTAATTATTTTCTTGAGAATAAACACAAAGATAAAATTTTAGCTATGCCTTCGTTGCTAACAGGTTAAAATTTAATTTAAAAATTAACAATTCTAAAAACCTTAATTGCTTTTGAGATCTAGTGGCCAGGTCAAGAAGAAAGAAAAAAAAACTTGATTTTGAACAAGGTTAAGTCCAAAAAAAACAATGCTCCATTACAATAACCTATAATGAAGTATACACAAATATAAAAAATAACATCTATCTATCTATCTATTTATCTATGTATCTATCTATCTATCTATGTATCTATCTATCTATCTATCTATCTATCTATCTATCTATCTATCTATCTATCTATCTATCTATCTATCTATCTATCTATCTATCTATCTATCTATCTATCTATCTATCTATCTATCTATGCATCTATCTATCTATCTATCTATCTATCTATCTATCTATCTATCTATCTATCTATCTATCTATCTATCTTCACCTTTTTCATATACTTTGACCCATGACTACACTATATGTATACAAAATGAATATATGGCTGAAGAAGAAGAGAGGATGTGATTCGAAAATAATATTTTCCAAGTCAAATTTGATGCACTTTAAGTATTGGATTAAGCCGAGAATTGATTAAACTAAGGAAATTTAAAATAATATTTACATATTGAAATAAAAATAGCCATTCCCAGATAATTATGGCAAATGTGGTCTCTTAAATGTTGGAATCAAATATTTTCCTCTTAAAGTTACCTTTGTTATTAAAAATCACACAAATGTGAACAAATGTAAAGTGTTTGTTCTTCACCGTCTTAGGATTGCTTTCTTCCAAGATTTATATGTTTCAGCCGTCGGGAGTAAATTTAGTGTCCTCTCAATTGTACTTACGTTTGCTGGTAGAGCGCCATACTTGTAATACAAGATAATCTGGTTCGATACAGGCACGTGCCAGCCTGAGTAGACCACAATCGTGTGTTCTTGGGAAAGGCATTTATATTTCATATTTTCAGTAAAATATACCACATAATGCGTTAGAAACTTTCCAACCAACAGACCAATATTATCGCGAAACTGAGGATCTTTATGGAATTGACAACGAGAAAGAAATATTCAGTCAAACCAGTCTTCACTGTATTCTCGAGGAACCACTCTGGTCGAGTGCAAAGCTTGTAATAGAAGGTTATACATGCGCGATAATACATATTGCCCTATTTGTTCAGCTATATTATTAGTATTTTATAAGGATGCACTGTACTGTGTACTGGTATGGACCGGCAATGCCTCTCCAGAGATCAAATTTTATGGCGCTAAGATAGCGATTTCCATTATCAATATCATCCAAATCACTACTTTGAATTGTTCAATAAGGAAGATCCTCCTGGGCTTAATCCAAATCTATTGAATTTTTACATATCATCTGACCGTTCCAGTGGCCTAGTGGTTAGAGCGTCCGACGCGGAAGCGGCATATGTTGGGTTTGAACCCGGCCGAGTCATACCAAAAGACTTACAAAAATGGTACTAACAGCTGCCTCGCTTGGCTCTCAGAATTAAGAGGTTAGTGTTATGGCTGGTCAGCCTGGTGTCAGGATAATGTGACTAATGGGACATCATGCTACAGGTCTGTGGCATGATGCCCCAGTGCTAAACATCACGATAAACTGCCACACTGCAGACATCGTAACGATAGAACTGAAACAGTGTTAAAGCTACGTTAAAAATATTAATCAAACAAACAAACAAACATATCAGCTGAATAACAGGTTTATAATGTGAACGAATTATGTTAATATACGGTCTATAAAAGAATTAAATGTTTTATGCAACACCTAATTCTTAGCTACAGTGGAATCTAACAACTCAAAATAACACTTCAACATACGTAAAAGTTTGACGTTAGTTGTTTGTAATTGCCATACGGAACTGATTTGTTTCAACGCAGATTAAAATTAACTATTTGCTAATTGATTGGTATTTATTTTTGTGTGGAGATTACATTAATGATAGTTAATTAGTATCTAATTTATGAAAGACATATAGGTTTTCCAACGTTATAGCTGAAGGATACAGGACAGATTCGTGTGTATAGTTTATATATTGTTGGGTACTCTAAATGCGCGCCTATCAGAGGTTTTATATTTAGACACTTCTCTTTTGTAAATGGTACAAGCGTGACAGTAGAACGATTAATTTTGAAGGCAATATAGCACCTAGTTAGTTCACTTTATAGGCATTACATAATCAAGAAGGCTTTTTTTATTGGCAATACAGAACCAGGACGGTTCATGTTATAGGCAACGCATAGCGATTAATTTTGTAGGCAACACAGAACAAGAACGGTTCATTTCATAGACAATGCAGTACCAGGATGGTTCATTTTGTAGGCATTACATAATCAGACGATATATTTTACAGACAATACACGACCAAGACGGTTCATTTCGTTGGCAATATAGAATTAGGATGTTTCATTTTACAGGCAACACAGGACCAAATCGGCTCATTTTTTTAGGCAATATATAACCAGGCCGGTTAATTGTACAGGCAATACACGACGACAACGGTTCATTTTGTAAGCAATACAGTACCAGGACCGTTCAATTCTAGGCAATACATAATCAGGCCGGTTCGATTTACAGGCAATATAGAATCAAGGCGGTTAATTGTGTAGGCAATACAGAACAAGGACGGTTCATTTTGTAGGCAATACATGATCAGGCAGGTTAAATTTACAGGCATTACGGGACCAAGACGATAGACCATTCAGGATCAGGACGGTTCATTTCGTAGGCAATCAGAAATTGGAATGTTCATTTCGTAGGCGATACATCATCAGACCAGTTCATTTAACAGGTATCACAGAACCAGGACGATTCATTTCGTAGGCAATGCAGAACCAGGGCTGTTAATTTTGTAGGCATCGCTGATATAAGACAGCTCACTGTACACGCATTAAAAAATCCGGTCAGTTCGTTTCAAAGGAGTCATTTTATTCAAGGCGCCTCGTCAGTAGTGATATAATATTCCACTACAATATGAAACATTTCGGGACAAAACAGGACGATAATATTAAATATGTTTTTCTTTGACTGATGCCATTACTGTACAGTCTGCATCGGTTCTTATTGCAGGAAATGCTTTCAATATGTTCAAAGATTTGCAAGCGTCGTATCCAAGTTTGGTTTTGCTAAGAATGTGAAGACTCTATTTTTAAAAACCTTGTGTGCATTGTCTAGAGTGATATATTTTTCACCAAAGAAACCAAGCTTTTATTATACCTTTCAGTCTGTTCATTGATACACTGAAATACGTCTCGTAAAACAAACTTAAATTCTTCATTAGTGGATGCAAATGAACAGTTATTTTACACGACCACGCATAGATGAATAGGGGTCAAGTACTTTTCGTACCAATTACATCTCACACACATTATATATATATATATATATATATATATATAATATATATATATATATATATATATATATATATATATATATATATATATATATATATATATATATATATATATTATGTACTTTATTAGGGCGTTAGGAATGTTTTCATATTATTTTGTTGCAAATGCTACACTTATCTTTCAGACATCGTAGCTCTGGAGATGGGGTTCATGTTATTTTTCCACATGAACTATCGATTCAATAGGTAAAGTTGGGTACAGCAGGCATCATATGGTAGGAAACACGCAAACCCTGTCTGAGAACATAATTTATTTGGATAAGAGCCCTGCTGTTGTTTAGAGTCATGTTCGTCGGTGGCAGGAATGGTTAAGAACATAACGCTAATTGCAAAATTGCTTGAGAAGAATGTTTAGTGGCAGTTTTTGTGGGTACACAGATATCTGATTTATGACGCGTTTTATTTATTCATAAAATGTGAATTATACCTAGATTGACCATTATACGCATGGCACGGGGATTTTGACCGTGTGTAGCATATCGGTTAAAATATTTAGCATGACGAGCCAAACGTCTTCTTTTTTTCTGATAATGTAAATGACCTTTAACACACGTGAATAATTCTCAGACTAAATATCTGAATATTTTATTGTTTTCTCACCGTTTAGTTTTTTACATGATTGACTTGCATGATAACTGCTGGTTGTTTATATTTAAAATGCCTGTTTGGTCAATATGTTAATATATGGTCACTATGTTAATATATCGTCAATATGTTAATATACAAGGCCTTATTTGTTTATTACTATTGACTACATTGCCTGCAGTGGATATATTTGGAATTGACTTGATCAGGACATATGCTGGTTAGTCAACGATTAAAATAGGCCATTGACAGCAAATGGGCTGGCTAGTCGACGATTTACAATGCTCTTTTGGCAGTAAATGTGCTGGCTAGTCAATGATACAAATGTCCCATTGACAGTAAATGATCTGGCTAGTTGACACTTTATAACACTTGATATTGATAACACATGAGATTTTAAAGCAGTAATGTAAACTGTATGAAGCATAGCAAAATCTCGCATTTATCACTGTTGCAATTTCCGAGGTATCATTGCCACAATCATATGCCCCGTTTTCGTTGTGTGATATAGCCAAAGTTGCGTTAGTATCAGCCAACCAACCAAGTAATATTTTTAAGAAGGAAATACAGCACATATCAGTTTCTTCTCCAAACTCCTTATCAACGTTTTGAACCAAATTTGATACAAATCAAGAAAGTTTGATGCCTTACAAATATATACAAATGATAAACATATTTTAATATAATGGCATTAGGGCATTTAACTCTTATCTAAATAATGATTACTTAATAATAAATATAACCGTTTTTGCTAAATATGGAAGATTACATCTTTAAACGACATCTTCTCAAAAGTCAGGTAACGAAATTTGACAGAATGTATTAAAGCATAGGACAAATCTGATTTGTGTAATAATATTCATCCTTCAATCAGCTTGGATACCATAATTAAAAACATTAAAAGAAACTTTAAAGCATCCTTATTGCTTTGGTAACTGCCAATTCGTTTGGATTGTATATAGAGATGCCAGCGAGATGAGCGCTCTCAAGTTCTCTTGGGTCACTTAAACATAAATTTAGTACAATCTCCGACCAATGAGGGCCATGACACATATGTTGTAGGGTACCCATACACTAAGGCAAAAATTGAAAAGACGTTACTTCAAACTAACGTCTAATGTATCCGCAACGTCTGCAATGCCATTTACAAATTGTTTGCACTCCAATTCCCTTTCATCAATCGTCAGTACAATCAGTCGTGTTTTGAGGAGCACAACCCTGAAATAAACCGGCTTTTACCTCTATCTTGAAAAAGATCCGCGGCCAACATTGATATTATGCCAAGGGAGATTGTTAAATAATAACTATTCTTCTGAGATTGCGTGATCGCAGAAGAACCAAAACGATGAATATTGATTGTCTGACACACTCTAAACATAGGCCATTGGCTGCCGATGTTGTTAACAGGGATTCATTTACTGTACGTACAAACTCCTTGAAAATATTTGAACATCCATCTGAACCCAGAAGATATTAGTTGACCTATCATACATGGTATTCTCATTGGATTTGGTACATGCAAAATCTGGATTGAAGTAATAATTTCAACTGCCATAATGAAAGAAATATCTTATTTTGAAAAGTGTAAGAACCAGTCAAAGTATCCGACAGCAAGTGTTGTTAGTGAAATTTGATCCGAGGAAATGTCTCCATAGACCCAAATATAGTAAAGCAGTTTTGAATCTGAGATCTCATCTCGCACATCTGCTTTATAAAAAAAAGTCAATTCGAAATGCATAAGGTTAAACATTTATGCGTTTATCGATATAATGGAAAATACTAGTCTTCATAAAGGAATAGCTGATTCGTAAACACCATTTACATAATTCGAGTTCTTATTTACGATTATAGAATCCATTCTTTGGATCTTATTTTGAAAGTTTTACTTTAGCGTAATGACAATTCATTATTGGTGATTTATCACCTTATGCAGTTGCAAATTTCAATTAGTTAAAATGCTTCAATGCTATTGTCTTCGAGTTTTCGTGAGTACTCTTACAGTTGCCGCATTATGTGATGGTCGGGTTTTAAATAATCAAATGAGTTATCGTACAATTAAAACAAGGTATGGAAGTATAAAAGGTGCTCTAATGGAATTCTCAAACCCTAATCTGAAGCCAATAGAATCTTTCAAAGGATTACAATACGGAACAACGTTTGGGGGAAGACTTAGATTTATGCCTCCAACAAGTCCGCTTGAGAGATGGAAATTCACACGAGTAGCCTTCTCCATGCGTCCAGTATGCACCCAGAAGGCGTCAATTAAAAACAATTTCTTCAAGGATCTACCAAAGATCGGCGATGAACGTCCAAAAAGGATATCTCCTTACACCTTTTCGCAGTCAGAAGATTGTTTGACCCTCAATCTGTACGTGCCTATTCCAGGTAAGTCGTTCTTTGCATACATTGTTCGCGTTTTCTGACTGGTTTAGCTCTATCAAGCGGATATTACAATAATTCATTGCATTTAATAATTTAGCGATTGAAAATACACCAACTACAAAATCACAATTGTAGGTTGTTTCTGACAAAATTAAAGTCCATTGAGCTACATGTAGAGACCCATTATGCAATGATTCTTGAGAAACATTACATTTTGAATTTAAAAACCAACTTTGTCATGAGAAAAATATAGCATATATTATACGTAGGTTTTAAGCCTAGTGTATGCCTCTCATGTTTGCAAGACTTGTAAATGTTGAACCAGTTATCATAATATAAAACTTCAGATCGAGATATTAGAACAAGAACTTAATATGAGCATGTTAAAACACAGAAACTTCGTATCCAGATGTTAAAACACAAACTTCATATCCAGATGTTAAAACAAACATTTCATACCCAGATTGTAGAAGACAAAATTTACAACTCGATATTTATAAACACATTTCATGTCCAGATTGTAGAAGACAAACGTTATATCACGATATTTGCTGGAAAACAGCACTTCATGCCCGATATCAGAACACAGGCATTATACCGGATAATATAAGTCAAAACTTCATACACAGATATTGGAACATCAAACGTCATATCCAAATGTTAGAACACTAAATTTCATATCAGATATCAGAACACAAACTTCATGTCCCGAGGTTAGAACAACACATGTTATACCAGATACCAGAACACCAAATATAATATCTAGATGTTAGAACACTAGATTTAATATCATATATCAGAACACCAAACATAATATCTAGATGTTAGAACACTAGATTTAATATCAGATATCAAAACACCAAACATAATATCTAGATGTTAGAACACTAGATTTAATATCAGATATCAGAACACAAACTTCGATTCAGAAGTTGTAAATGAAAGCATCATACTTCGATATTATATTATAACAACAATGTCTTGTCCAGTTGGTGTAACCAAAAGGTCAGACCAGATGTTAGAACACAAACATTCATATCCAGATGTTAGAACACAAACATTCATACCCAGGTGTTAGAACTCAAACATTCATACCCAGATGTTAGAACACAAACATTCATACCCAGATGTTAGAACACAAACATTCATACCCAGATGTTAGAACACAAACATACATGTATACATTTTATTGCAGTAATATTTTAAGTTCAGTGAGGTATTCCATGTTTACATTTACCACACTGGAAGTCAAACAAGATTTTTACTCTAGATTGAATCGGTAAGTACAAAAGTCATCCAAACAATATTAATGCTACATACATAGATTGGAGCTAAGGAAAGAGGCCTAAACAAACTAGAGAACTGAAAAGATTCATTTTATTTTGTTAAATGAAAATACGCGATAAATTTTTATATGATATGTGCAATCAAGGTCAATGAAAATTTGTGGTCGTTGAACTTATTTCATCCTAGTTCAAACATTTTATCTCAATTTGTTTTGTAAACTAGGACGACTGAACTGAGGCAAATATTTATAAAGTTAAAAAATAGTAATTATATATTATGTCAAACATAATAACAATAGCAATAATAATAATATGTATTATTATTATTATTATTATTATTATTATTATTATTATTATTATTTTCTCTTTTAGTAGCTCTTTGCAAAGTTCATACGATACATTTTCTTTGATACATTCTTCACGTATAACTTTACCCGAATATAATTATTAGTGTATTTTATTTTTACAAATCTCTGATTTATTTGTCCTGGTTCAGCAAGGCGTCCGTTTTAAATTTTTTGAGTCTTTTATTAGGTCAAAGCTATTCGCTTCTCCGTGCACACAACACGCAATTACTCAAATAACCCCATAATTTACATTTCTTTTTATTTTCATATAATAAAACTCGCTCACTATTATGGCCCAAATAAAATTTAGAAACATAATGTACAGATTTCGACATTTTTGTTGTTGATATCAGAAGTCTTTTCTTGGAAATTTTTTTGGCTAACGAACAGGTAAAAAACTGATTTTCTCTCTTGTCATGTTCCACATGTTTTGTTTTTGTAAGTTTCTCCTCGCTCTGACGAAACACTGAAAGTATCATATTCTGATTCTAATGGTGAATATATATATATATATATATATATATATATATATATATATATATGTGTGTGTGTGTGTGTGTGTGTGTGTGTGTGTGTGTGTGTGTGTGTGTGTGTGTTATTGCTCATTTTGTTTTTTTCTGCATAATATATCAGAAGGAAATAAATTTCTCAAATATCCCCGTTTTCTTTTTATGCAATACGTGCAAATCTACGGGTGCAATAATTCTTATACATCGTCTATTAATTTCGCTTTCATTTACAAGTAGAATTTCAGTCGTGTCCTGTAGCTTCAGTTTTGTATCAGATCAATGAATCTTTGATTGGTTTTATTAATTTAAATAACCACAGTAACGTTGTAGACTTTACTATAATAATAAAAAATAAGAAAAATGAAACGGGGAGGGCGGAAATTAGCTGGATAAGATACTAATAAGTGGCGACCATACTTATGCGCAAAGTACACAATCTGCCCAAATCTAATTGATTAGCACTGATTTTATATACTGTACAAATACTCTCTTGTATGTATAAATGTGTAGATGTAATACTCTCTTGTATGGTATATATATATATATATATATATATATATATGTATGCAATGCCATCTTAATGCAGAAATATTTTAGTTAGAATCTATCTTAACTGATCCATACACAACAAGGATAAATTGATTGTGCTGACCCTAAATTGGGTTTATAGTTCTATGTATACAAATCATGTAAAGGACTTGCTAAAACGCCAGATTAAACTGTCACACGTCGACCAGTGTGCTCCGATTTATCTCATATTGAGCTGAATGAATCCGTAAGTTGTAAGTCATTGAATTAAAGTTAGAATAATCACGATGTTTCAAACTGGCAATTATCCTGTGACAGATTCGTCGGGTTCAAACGATTAAGTTGCAACCCACGTTCTGTGGCACTTTTAATAGGATGTGAATGGTAGTAGTGGCTGAGAAAATATCACTTGGAATCATGAAGTCAAAAAGCAAAAAAGACAACTCCATCTGATCGCACTTCGTTTTATTTAAATATGTTCCCAACGTTAATTTATTTCAGACAGGAACATTATTTGTATGTGGCCTTACATACATAATATATACACACATGTTAATTCCGATTCGTGCTCATTTCTTACTTACACCGTGCTTGTCTTCTCCACCTGGGCGTCAATAAGTCTGTTTGCATGTTTTTAGCAACCACTTGAGGGATTTAGCGAACATCTTTAAACGTGTAGATTATTCAAAGATTTAAACCCATGCTATTGTACATACATACATACATACATACATACATACATACATACATACATACATACATACATACATACATACATACATACATACATATATACATACGTGTGTGTGCATATGTGTGTCTGTTTATGTGTTTGCAGCATCTAGACAGCAATAAAATGACGATAACAATGACAATCATAACCATGTAAGTGATTGTTAAGTATTTTTTAAAATGTTTTATCCATACTCGGAAATCGCAAAAATCATATGGTATCTCTATTTGTATCCGATACCAATCAAGTCTGTGCACTTGTTGCGGATGTAAGAGGCTGCCGTCTCTGAAAATGCAGGGAACATTTGCTACAATGGCATCATATCGCATTAGGAGTCCATAACCAAAGCAAATCCCCAACCTACACTTAAGCCCATATTTCACTTCCCCTATCTTGTTCGCCAGTATAATCTTTTGACTGGTTTTTCGCTATGCAGCATCAGTATGATTATTAAATTTGCTTCGAAGAAAGGATACATTTCCAATGTTAGAGTGACATGTAGCTATTGATAGGTGGTAAAGACTACAGCGCAATAAACAGAACAATATTATGTTTCTTCCCCAGATCTATACAACTCTTTCTAAGATGCACGCTATTTCAGAATTGATTTCTGTAATTTATGACAGTGAAACCATATAAAGTCAATAACGATCAAAGGGAGGGTAAGAAACTAATATAACTGTCTTACTAAATAAGACAGAGTAGTCTAAAATGTTTGAAGTAATTTATGAAATGAGAACTTGTGCCCTCCATTTACAAAGAACATATTTTGACATATGCATTTAATACAATTAACATAGACAGCAATGCTAATGTTTTGAAATATTACTTGGTTTGTTTTAGGCAAGACTGGGAAAAGAAGCTTTCATTTACATGAATGATTTATCCAAAAGTAAACTATTAAAACGAAAAAAAGTACTATGTTGTGCGGGTCATACAGAGAGATAAATTGCACTATAGGTGCCCGTTATTGAAATTTTAGGCCGGAAAATATCTCGAAAATACCGTGAAGTGAAAGCTAAAATAAGGATGGTTTTAGTATCAAGCCGACTACTGTGTACAATTTACTTATACTTAATGTTCATCAGAAAAACAGCTAATTTTATTTAGCTAATATTCTTTCTCTTATTTTCTTCCAGTCAGCGACATTTTTTCTAAATACAGTATTGAATATTCATTCAACTGTACATTTCACTGTTACTGTAGCTGATAAATGAATTAGTTGCCCTTTATTGTACCCGATATGCAGTCCATTTTATCGTTGCTGGCGAGGAATGCAGAAGAGCCACTCACTCACTTTCTGTCGTTACCAGCTAGGAATTTCTCATAGATGACAGTAGTGACCAGTAACGAAGAAAGATGACCTCATATTTCGACATATCGACAAGTGAATAGCACTTGAGCTGGCTCGGGACGCTGGTTTTGAATTCAGCGGCCTTCGACCATAACAGTGTCTATCACCCGAGGTTATTCTAACCGTGTACTGACTAACGCTATGTTCACTTATGGTAACATTACGTTCACTTGCTTTAGAAGCAAAGGTTTCTTGAGACTCTTGCTTCAACCTTTTATATGAAACTTGATCTTTCTATGAACATATATTTATTTCGTACAGGTTTTGACATCCGAACGATATGTTGCTTCAATAAAATAAATAAAGACCTGATAGTAAACGATGCCTTGGCATCACTAATTAAAACGTCTAGCATACATTACTTTTGCTTGCCGAGTTGATGATTATCATCTCTCGACTCTTCATAACCAATCCCTCCTTTAGAAATCACTGACGGTGTCGAACGAATGGACCATAAATCGATTCGACCTATACAATGTTTTAAAAATTAAACCAGATAAGGGTCCAATGAAACTGATGTTACGCATCTCTCTCCCTCTCTCTCTCTCTCTCTCTCTCTCAAATGGTGATTCACGCAGAGAACGATGTATCAGGGTCAGGCTTCCAATGTGCTCAGTTGGGAAAATGGATAGAGAAAAGCTTATGCTTACACGACAAATCTACTACTATTTCCGATGACACCCCACAGTTCAGAACTATGCAATATAGCTGTACATATAATGATAACAAATGCACAATAACGAGACACCTGACTGCGGATCAAGAGCATATTTCTTTGAAGATCGATGCACGTTTAAAGATAGCTTAGCTCAAACTTGAATGCTCTCAACCCGGACAATACATTTATCTTTGTGCATCCATGACGAACAAACATATATGAGTTGGTTCGGTTAAGTATCTTTCATGATATTTGCCTGGTCCAAGTAGAATTTGATAATATTTCGTTGTTGCTCAATTAGTTAGGTATCTTCCTGCGTTAAAGTCCTACAAGATGATCACAAATCTAAAAATCTAAAGCGTATCTAGCTGTATGTTCGACAGACCCATGGAAATATAAGTGTCTATACTATACTTTGGAACCTATGCCATTTTAATGAAGACGAATAAAAGAAACGATCTTAATATGTACTGGTTCGAAACTAGATGCTTCTGCAAAACCACTATAGCAAAACAACTAATTATGTCAACATTACAGAATTTGACATGGGCTTGTTAGGCATATTGTATCAGCAAACTTTCCCTAAAGAGCATTGAATGGATCGCAATAGCTAGATAATCTCTCTTATATTAACCCACCCACCCCTGCTTTACGTATGTAGAGGCCCATGACAACTTTAATGAATGGCTCGAGTTTCCATCTTTGAATATGAAACTCATTAGCAAAAAAATAATCATTAATGTATCTAGAATTTACAAATAGAGGCTCCAATACCTAGGTCTGTGGAAGTTCTCGTCTAGGAGAAAATAATGACGTCACACCAGTGGTCTTGCAAGCCTATTTTAAAATCATGTCAACCTGAGCCGTGATTCTTGAATATGAGTACAACATACTAACATTGCAAAATGTCTTATCGGATAGAGAATCTGACACGTTAAGCTAAAATATGTAAGTTTTCAATGGCCTTGAATGTTTGACCCGGCAAACTCAACCCAGCTAAAGACTGGATGTAATCACTTCTAGCAAGAAGTTTCAAACGGAAGTTTGAGTCATTACGATTATTACTCTTCATCCGTCTGAAGCCAAATCATATCGGCTTATCGTTATTATGAATAATGTACGCATAAAGATTGAAAACGGCGGAAAGGAAAAAGAACTGCAAAAACATTATTTGTATTGGTAATCTTGTTTTTGGTTTATGAAGGGTACAATAACATACACATACGATAGTTTGTGACTCAGAACCATACTTCATTGGTCACAGGCCGTCCATACATAGTGCTGGAAGTTATGTACCCGAGCTGTATGAAAACTTTCATTAAAAACTGTTGTTAAACTGCTAACTTAAAACTGGAGCCACTTTTGCGCTTATTGGGCACGTCAACTGTAGCAAGAGTATATATGCAGTATTGAGCAAGAAGAGAACTTCATTGATATGTCTTATGCAAAGAAACACACCGTCACTACAATACATAATTACCTATAGAGTGCATTGTATGATCATTGTATAACTCTAATGCACAAAGAGAGAGGCGGGGTGGGGTGAACACGACAGTGAGAGCAGCAGGTCACTGAAGTTACAGTGAATTAAAAGCATTTATTCCTTGGTATTTATATTTGGTGAATGTATGTTTTTAAGTACTCGTATCGGTTTCTACAAGCTTGGTTCTTTGTGAGTAACAAAGAACAATATAACATTTTCTAAATAAGTGGTATAGAGGGCAGAGTAAGACAAAATAGTTTTTTTTTCTTCGATGAAACTATTTACACAAATAATGTCCTTTGATAGCAAAATTTGGATTCTCTCAAGAATCTCTGCAAATAGTTGCTAACACTGAATTATAGTTTTCAATGAGAATGAAAACTCATGCATTTATGCAAATGTTGGGTATTCTTCGTACACGTTGGCCTTGTTTGTTGGCTGCTTGATATTTGAATCCCCCTTTCTCTTCTTGTCTTGTTATAAATGGAATTTCCTGTCATTCTCAGTTAAATAACAAACCACTTTGCTGACGTCAGTGCAATGTGGCCGAGTGATGTGGGGATACGAAAGCAGAACGGCGGCTGGGGCTTCTACGACGATCAAAGCAAAGCGCAGCCCCCTCGGCATATCGCCATGGAGTATAATTCTGCATTTGTTGTGGATTTAATTTCATAAATATTCGTTGCAAACGCACACGCACACACATAACAAAATTATATCATCCAAGAATATTCCTGATTTTTTCAGTATCATGTCATACGATTAGGCTGGACATATTTGCATTCACGTCATATACAGAGTCTTTCTAGTGTGTGTACGCGTGTGTAACATTCCTTAAGAAGTGTTGGCATAAACCAGTATCACACATGCCATTGAACGTGTGAATATAAAGATAAATTTTAAAAAAAAGTGTGCGTCAAACAGGAACTTTTATTATTAACAAATCTCGTTAATTTATCACTTTATCATAATATTTTCTACGCGTTTTCTCACTCTCTCTCTCTCTCTCTCTCTCTCTCTCTCTCTCTCTCTCTCTCTCTCTATATATATATATATATATATGTCTCTATTTCTCTCTCTCTCTCTCTCTCTCTCTCTCTCTCTCTCTCTCTCTCTCTCTCTCTCTCTCTCTCTCTCTCTCTCAACGTGTGCGTCAAACAGGAACTTTTATTATTAGCAAATCGTGTTCATTTATCACTTGATCATAATATTTTTTACGCGTTTTCTCTCTCTCTCTCTCTCTCTCTCTCTCTCTCTCTCTCTCTCTCTCTATATATATATATATATATATATATATATATATATATATAGACATACAGCGCCGGTGCAAGGCATTTTGCTGCCCTAGGCGAGATCAGATATCTGGTGCCCCCCTTCCACTCAATCCTTAACCCACTCGCCCGTCATGAAATAAACTCTTAGACCTGGGTCCTAGGCCCTGTATATATATATATATATGTATATATATATATATATATATATATATATATATATATATATATATATATATATATATATATATATATATATATATATATATATATATATATATATATATATATATATATATATATATATATATATATATATATATATATATATCCGTGATTTCTGTCTCTCTCTCTATCAACGTAAACATATCATCATAACCACATGCCAGTTTCAACAGACTGAGGCACATAATTAAAAAAAATATATTTCCCTTGCTGTAACACAAAATAACCAACTTACATGCTCGAATCGGAATTACTTTCACTTGATGAAACGATATTTGTCTTAACAACAATTTAGTGAAAACCATGAGCTCGGCGCCACTTCACGATTGTTTGACATATCCTATATTTGTCTCTCGAGTTTTATAAATGCGTATTTAGGAAATTTAATTTATCCTACCGCTTATTCCTTGTGTTTCGAGTAAAGGTTTAATGTACTATACGACGGCCTAAGAGACTATACATTTCTTATGTGGGCAGGGCTCTGACTTATAGAAAAATCCATTCCATGTTATCATCGTTCCTCATCAGAAATTCCCTTAAAACCCAGAACCATATCGGTACTATCAATCTTTGAATACTGCAAACTATCAAGGCTAGAGGCTTCTGGGGGAGAGAAATTGTTTAATATTGAAAGCGATTTCAATGCAACGGTTCTAGGCAAAGCCGAATGGATGATTAATGATAATACACCCTTTTTCCTGTTTTAATTTCAGCAAACAGTGTAAACTCATATCGTACAGTGCGAATTTTCAACGGGTACTCTAGGACGATTAGAAATCAGGACCTCGCCTTACGGAACCCATGTCTTCTCTATACTCACCAGCCTCTATATCGGATAGGTCCAGCTACAGCTACATCTGTATTACAGCTAAATTAAGACGGTGATACATTAATACACTTTGTCTTAATAGTAATTCATTATCTGGCCGGCCTGAGGCCGATTGGCCCAATTTGGCCCCAATCGGGCCCCGCGCTCACAGGGCCAAACACATTAATATTTCCAAATGCCGTGCTCGCAGGGAGACCAGCACGTTAAGCGATTGGGCCTGGCCAAAATGATTAAAATCAGGCCCTGTGTTAACAGTTATCGCCAGAAAACGTGAGCTCAAAAGTTAAGCAATGCAATCATTCAGTTTGCAGTATCACGTTATCGTATTCATTCAAATTGTGTATGTTTGATATTGCAAGAAAGGAATAAACGCATACACACACATACATGCAATAGTTGGTCAGTTTAAAATTAGTCCAATTTTTTTTTTTTAGCACGTTGATTTGATACTAAGCTATTTTAGTAATTAGACATATACTTTTGCTTTGGTTTGTTTTCGAGGAAACTAACGGCTCTGTTGAAATTGTACTCCCCCCCCCCCCTCCAACACTTGACCTCATCTGGCCCTGCCCAGGATTATTGCTGATTAGTTCATTTTTAGGACATTTAAAGCAATGTAGCGAGCATCACGAAAGTAGTTGGTCTTTTTATTTGTGTATTTTTATTTTACTCATTTCCAATTATTAGTTATCGAGGTACTTGGTGGAATAGTCGGTTAACCGAGCATGTACCGTTCGGTTGTAGACTTGGCTAACGTGAATGGTTAGATTGTCAAAATTTTGAATGGTGTGTTGTTGTTTTTTCCTTACTGATTATACATTGTTGTCTTAAGCATTTTGAGACAAAAGTTAATTTAGTTGATTTTCATTGTTATCTTCTTTTTTAAACAATGATGGGCGACAGAAGATTCTATATTTCCAACTAAATGTTTCGTTTCAAAGTACCTTATTAATATTCGTTTTATCCGTAAGTTCAAAACATGAATACATACTTTGTATTATTCGAATCCCTCTTGATTGCGTGTTCGAATATCACTTAACATTTAGATACACGATCTAGACGCTCGAGTGGGCTTTAGAGAAATATATTGTGATTTAAAGCAAAATATATTCGGTTTGCTATTCCGGATCTCAAAACACGTGTGTTCAATGAGGCTTTCTTTGATTTTCTTGAAATTCCGTCGCTTGGTGGAGAATTTGTTTGCTCATAATGGATTAGATAGATTCGAAATATCATGCAAATGATAATATCGAGACTCGAGAACGCAAATATTAGCATGGTTTTCATATATCAAATTGAACCACCAGAATTGTTGAATGCTTCTGCTATTATAATGAAAGGTCGTTGGCAAAATTTGGCAAAAGGGGAATGGGGCGCATGCGCTGACATTCCTTACTAATATTTCCTTTCTTTAAGTCTTACACTGTTTCCATAAACACACCATTTCTTTGTCTGCAATGCTCCAATCCAGTGTATTTCCCACAAGAGAAAAGTTACATAGGTGATCAGTCTCATCATAGCTCTATATAATACTCAGATATCGACGAGACTCTTTTTTCCTGCAATATTTCCATCTTAATATTGTTTAATTGTTTTGGCATAATAATGACATTTTGAAAATAGATAAGAAATTGAAGGCATATTAAATCATGTACCACGCTCAGCTTGTAAAAGGCTACAATTCCGCACCTTTATCATGGAATCTAGCACATTGCGTCTTTGTAGGTGGGAGTCAACGGTCATTCTTCGGAGTGATCACCATCAACTACAACTGGTTTGATATGCTCATTAAGAGAATATAATGTGCTTTGGTTAAATATCTAAAATTCAAGAAACAAATTCATGTCTTAAATTCGATTCCACGCAATTCAGCAAAGCATGGGAGTAGTAATTAATTTCTAACAACATTTCTGCTCGCGTGCTACATAAGACAAGTGACGACAGTGCCTTTGTTAACCAGAGTGATATGGCCAGCAGTATTTTTCTAGTCATATAACCCAAAGACTTTTCACACTTCGCATATAATGATACATTAACCCTACCACACTAATTGGAAATATATTTAGTATATTTAAAAACAAGAATTAATTTTTAAATATTCGGTTGGTGCTTAATATTATAAAAATAAAACTTGAATGCTTAGAGGCATACTGTTTAATCTTAACATACTGAAGACATAATACATTCCATACTGAAGCTAAATTTATTATATGCTCATTGTGTCTCCGTTTTAGTTTACATTGTCAGAATGGTGCAGTATGTTATGATACTGAACACTAATATTGCATGCACAGGCAGGACATGTGTACTATTATTATTTGCTAGGAACTAATTTATATTGTAAACAAACAATGGATGCGGACGCCAAAAATTCTGATTTAATGTATGTGACTATGAATAAAGTAACAAAAAGGCCAAAGTTGACAATGTGGATGAATTGATCGAGTCACAAAAAAACTTTCAACCAAGCGAGCGACTGGTCATAATATTATAAATGTCCAGCGATGGGTTTACGACAACAAACACTGAGACAGTATCAATACGGACCATTTACACACTTATTTCGTTTGAGATGTTTATAACGATTCGCAAAGCCAATGGTTTTGACTAGGAGTCAATGCTCTTTAGATTCTAAAGGAAAAAGCATAGAAAAGGCTAATGGGTATCGCATCTCTCTTAGAAAGCCCTTTTCACAAGTCAACCGAATCTCTAAATTTAAAATGAATGCAACTGAAAGAAGGTTGATTTTGAAAGGAAAACAAGAACATAACAGCCGAAAAGCTATGATGACAAAGAATTTTTATTTTCAGCTGGTGAAATGGATTCTCACATGTCCTATGCATTGCAATTTTCATTGTTCTACGTTTTGAGAAAATGTTTGAATGTAGAGGACGAGACAATGAAAGGATGTTAATGTTTAGAGATGGATCAGTTTCCACAGATGCAACTGATACCGGTATTCTCAATATGCTGAGAGGAATAGCTAAACCTGTGAAGGTACCGAGAAAAATGACAAAAGCTCAACAATAACTCGAATTGTTTTCCACTGGAACGGCACCAGAGTGAGGCCCAGTTTATCGTTACCTGAACTATCTAAAAAGAAGACCCTTGCAAATGATGAACAACGATTCCACTACAGAAACTGAAAGAGGCTTGCAGATATGGGAATTGTATTTCTAAATATTTAATTGGTGCCCTTATCTCAAATAGCAGTATAAATAAAGAAACAAAATTCAGACAATACAACAAATGAAGGAAAGTAACGGATATGAAAGCAAACGAAAATGATGGGGAACTTTTGTATTAAAACGTGTACTCTGCATGTATATACGAAACAATGTCCAACATCCAGTGCATCAACTATTGTTGAAAAATGTAAGAAAAGAAAACCATTTGTAACAATTTTTTTAAATATGTTTTAAGAAATCCTAAAAGATCAAAGAGTGCATTGGAAACAAGTTTAGAAGAAATATAACTGGACGAAAATTTAAAATTTGCAGATATTATCCCAAAACAATTGGGTTCAATCAAAACGAATCTCTGATGAAACGTGTCTCCGAAACGGCAGAAAACCAAGCGAGAATCACAAACCTCTCAGTATAGAAGACTACTGTGACAACCCTGTTAAAAGATGGGATCCCTCCAACAAAGATCATCCAGGTTGAATAAAAATGCTTCATACATAATGGGAATATATACACGTACCTTTTTGAGTCTTGAATCTGCTCAAAATCAACTGCTAATAAAATTGTCTTCGTTTCCATATACTGATCCACTGCGCGAAATGTATTTTCATAGAAATGCCGATTATCTGGACTATACTTTAAACCGAAATTGCATTCCAAAGAAGACTGTACTGCACTCCAAAACGAATAGAATTTTGCAAGGAGACGACTTATCTAAAACGGATTCTAGTGCGGGTGTACTTTTCGCAGACAAAGGGCAAAACAGTCGGAAGTGGTTCAACAAAACCTCAGCAAAACATTACAATATGCCACATTTAAACATCTTAGCTTAATTAATTTAATTTAAAAAGTACAAATGTAGAATATGTATGAATATTAATTCTTGGTCCACGTCAACCTAAAGTGATAATATTTTACGCTTCAAACTCTTCTTTCTTTCTCTCTCTCTCTCTCTCTCTCTCTCTCTCTCTCTCTCTCTCTCTCTCTCTCTCTCTCTCTCTCTCAAAACGTGCGAATAAGTATTACATAATAAATAATCACATGACTGTAAATAAAATCGAATGAATGACAAACAAATGTCCAGCCAAAATTATTCCTCTTGAGGAAAGCTTCTTTGGTGTTATCATTGTCACCTTTTCTTCCCAATTCACTTCGCCAATATTATCTGTGTCAGCTTCTCGAACCATTGAATCAATTTCCTCATCTGTTAATAGTTATCCAAAAATTATCGTATTTTACATGATGTACTTCATTCATAAATACAATGATTATCTATGTCATAAAGAGACAATGCGTCCCTGATTCCTTCTTCATTTTCCGTTTCTTTTATGTTTTGGTCATCATTTTGAGAAACTCAGGAACATCTATCTTGTCATTGCCTTCAGCATCAACATCAATCATGTCTTCCAAATCGACTTCATTTGGATTATGGCACAAAGATGAGTAATTAATTCTTATGTTGACACTAAATTATTTCTATTTTTTTCCTCTTACAAAGATCGCACAACTTCTCAGTCAGAAAGTACGTGGCAAACTTTACTGACATGCGTGCAGGGAGATGAAAATAAAATAGTTGTAGTTCACTGTGTGACCAATATTTACGCATGTAAACATTAGGTATTTGAACTCGTTTGAGGCTATAAGTGCTGAGGTTAATTACGAGTGTAAGGTACATTTTCAACCTCAGCCAATGTTCATGCTCCCTGTGACTACTTTGGGGAAATAAGAATGCAAAGAGGTGAAAGTTGACACACCTTACTCATGGGCAAAACTATGCCTTATCCAACACTTTTTACATATAGAATGTACATCAATATGACGAAAGGAGCGAGTATGAAATATATGTCATTGCCAACACTGAAAGGAAAATATACTGAGATTTTGAAGACTTTGTCAAGAAATTATTAGATAATTTGTAGAAGGATGACGTCATTGGAAAGTTGTGATTCGACAAAGTGTACACCTATGATATTTCCCAAGAGTGTCTAATGGAAGATAAGGGGCAGGGCAGACCAGTAAATGACAGTGATCATCACTAGT
Organism: Unio delphinus; assembly: GCA_029339505.1. Lineage (NCBI taxonomy): Eukaryota > Metazoa > Mollusca > Bivalvia > Unionida > Unionidae > Unio > Unio delphinus. The sequence continues at coordinate 3,761,328 of JAQISU010000234.1, read as the reverse complement.
TTTTACTCTAAACATTTGAATTAAAGTAATTTATGTAACGTCTTAAATGTCAACAACATATTGAATCAATCATTCTCAGACTAAACGAAATTCCAATATAACTTCAAAATCCATGATTATAATATCATCATAAGATACTGGAATAAACAGGTCATATGTTTTCGTGCTTTTGATTTCATTTCAATTTTCATATGCTGTGAAATAATTTGTTTAATTGAAGTATGGAAATGTCATACATCTATTTTGGTCATTACGTTTGCGTAGAAATGCGTTGCCGATGACGGAGGTGGTGTGTCGGTACTTATGCACTATGCAATCACTTAAAGCATATCGAGTTCGTATATGTTTCTTACTGAACAAGCAATTAAGATCTGTCATAGTAGGATGTATTTATATATCCCTGTCAAGATCTGTCGTAGTAGGATGTATTTATATATCCCTGTCAAGATCTGTCGTAGTAGGATGTATTTATAATCCCTCTCAAGATCTGTCATAGTAGGATGTATTTATATATCCCTGTCAAGATCTGTCATAGTAGGATGTATTATATATCCCTGTCAAGATCTGTCGTGGTAGGATGTATTTATATATCCCTGTCAAGATCAGTCGTGGTAGGATGTATTTATATATCCCTGTCAAGATCTGTCGTGGTAGGATGTATTTATATATCCCTGTCAAGATCTGTCGTGGTAGGATGTATTTATATATCCCTGTCAAGATCTGTCGTGGTAGGATGTATTTATATATCCCTGTCAAGATATGTCATAGTAGGATGTATTTATATATCCCTGCCAAGATCTGTCATAGTAGGATGTATTTATATATCCCTGTCAAGATCTGTCATAGTAGGATGTATTATATATCCCTGTCAAGATCTGTCGTGGTAGGATGCATTTATATATCCCTGTCAAGATCAGTCGTGGTAGGATGTATTTATATATCCCTGTCAAGATCTGTCGTGGTAGGATGTATTTATATATCCCTGTCAAGATATATCGTAGTAGGATGTATTTATATATCCCTGTCAAGATCTGTCATAGTAAGATGTATTTATAATCCCTGTCAAGATCTGTCATAGTAGGATGTATTTATATATCCCTGTCAAGATATGTCATAGTAGGATGTATTTATATATCCCTGTCAAGATCTGTCGTAGTAGGATGTATTTATATATCCCTGTCAAGATCTGTCGTAGTAGGATGTATTTATATATCCCTGTCAAGATCTGTCGTAGTAGGATGTATTTATATATCCCTGTCAAGATATGCCGTAGTAGGATGTATTTATATATCCCTGTCAAGATCTGTCGTAGTAGGATGTATTTATATATCCCTGTCAAGATCTGTCGTAGTAGGATGTATTTTTGTATATATATATATATATATATATATATATATATATATATATATATATATATATATATATATATATATATATATATAAACAAAACCCAATAGGTGAATATTTCGAATGTAAGCTTAAAACGTGACAAAGTTGTAGTATCATGTCTTTTTCATTTCTCCGTGTTTTCATGTAAGTTATTACCAATAGTGAAGATGTTGAAACTTGAATCGTTATTTACGATGAAATAAAATAGACCATTACATTGCTCATGGCTTGTCTTTTTTACTGACACATTTCTGGAATTAAAAATAATGATCGAGATCTATTCTGTAAAATGGGATAGTAATGCAAATACAAAAAATACATGTTTCATTTGGCACACAAATGACAGTAGCACTTAGAAAGTTTGAAAGCAATTTTAATTTCATTAAACTAGTTGGGAATATTGAATCTTTCAAAGGCAAGTGTAATACGTTATATAAAAGTATTTGCAAACCAAATGAGACTCGAATTTTTATTTTAAAAAAAAAAGGGCTTGCAACGATCACGTGTGTCAATCCATCTACCATGACTAACCTAGTTGAGACCAAGGACATTTTTTTATGAAGAACCAAAGACAGACAAGCTCGTCATCCTTAATGACTTCAATGCTAGAGTTTCTACATATTCACAGACGTGACCAGATGTCTTTAGCAACAGCGGCGTTGGCAATTGCAACAATACTATACTACTACATCTGAGAAAATGTGCTATCACGCCCTCCTTCTCACAGTTTTCCGTCTGCCAAATCGTCGCAAGGCGTCTTGAATACACCCACCCTCCAATCACTGGCATCCTATTGACAATACCATCGTCAGAATAGAGACAGGCAAAGGGTCCGAGTGAACAATGCCATGAAAAGTGCAGAATGCTTGACTGATCCCAGGCTCATAATCTCCATGTAGAATATCATCATTTAGTGCAGACAGCAACCAGAATGTAAGCATTGTCCACAAGCTGAATATTGCGAGGTTGAAACTGGAGAATTTGAAAAGCATTTATCAACCAACTTGATACATCAATAACAACTGAGAAAGTCCAGGAAAACGTGGCATTCTTCAGAGACTCTTTGTAATCAAATTCATCCTGAAACATTAATTCCATCACAAATAAACATCAATGTTTGTTTAATGGGAAAGATGTTCAAATACGGGAACTTCTACAAGAGAAACATCGGCTACAGAAGTTCTGATTTGACGAAAGCACATAATCATTTATACAATCCGCTGTTAACAACATCCAGAGGACTTTCCAATGCAAGCTCATGCAATTTTTAAAATTAATACTAAGAAATAAGGAAGATGAGATTCAGTCCTATCAGCGCCGGTGCAAGGCATTTTGGCGCCCTAGGCGAGATCATATCTGGCGTCCTCTTCCACTCACGTCCTCCCCCACCCGTCCATCATGAAATAAACCCTTAGCCCAGCGCCCTAGGCGATTGCCTAGTTCGCCTAGCGGAAACGCCGACCCTGAGTCCTATGCAGGGAAAACAGGAATGATTTGAAACTCAAAATATGTCAAAAACAATATACACACCCGAGTCATCAATTACATCTCTAGTACTGTCAGTGGCACGATGCTCAGAACACATCAACATCATTCACTATTAAAAGACATGTATCATCAGCAATGAGGCACTTGATCGACCGCCTAAAGCAGATATCAGAACAATTCTTTCTAATATTCAAATACTTACTGAGACTATGAATGTAATTGACCTGTCGTCAAATAGAAAAGCGACAAGAGTAGATGCAGTAATAAAGACGATACCGCAAAACTGTCCTTGACATTGATTAACCTGAGAATAGACGTTGACAAAGGCTGCAGCTGCAACATTTGGAAGATCATCACAAACCTTGATTGTGCAGGAAACGTCCCGATGGTGTGGCAATGCCACGATGGCGCGCTCGCTCTTGTTCTGAACAACAGTGAGTTATATGCACCATTCCAAGTCACCACGGTTATGTATGATCGCAGCCTTCTTCAGTACATTGTTTTCGTTCACTCATACTGATGCCTTCCGATACTGTGACACTTGGATCGAGAACAGTTACCCTACGTCTGACAACCTCAACTGAGTAGACTAAGGAGATAAACGGAACTTCAGCAAGTGACTGTGATCTCTTGTTTGCAATGGATGTCAAATATGAGTCTGAAATGCAACGGGAGTATATGCTATTATCTTCAGCTTGTGACAATTTCAGTCTCACAATCAGTAACAGAAAGACACATGTGATGCACCAAACTGCACCATTAACGCCTTACTTAGATATTACCAGTAGAGTAATCGGCCACACGCTCTTCGCAGAGTACAAGTTCGTCTATCTCAACAGCAATGTGTCAAGTGCACTAAACAGAGATTATGAAAAAGACGCCCGAAATTTTAAAGTAGGCATGGCGTGTGGCAGACGACGCACACATGTGTTGAATAGCATATGCGTTATGAGCAGCATTGATTTCAACTTTAGAAAGTACATTATTGATCAACTAAACCTAATTGGAATCTCCTGCCATATGTGCCTCATACAGTTGAATGCAAAGATTCACCTTTGCACTCACTCAGGTATTCACAGAAGCCAATTCAGTTAATGAGATCATTGTAATTTCCGAAGTCGAAGGACGAACAACAACATGCAAGTCTTCACAGCATTGGCAATGTTAAAACAGGATACTGTATAGCACACAACAATATTCAACACAAGGAAATAGTCCAGTGGCATATACATCAGGGTTTGTTTGTTTAGGATTTTTAACGTAGCTTTAACAATTTTCCAGTCATATCGCTACGATGTCTGCAGTGAGGCAGTTTATAGTGATGTCTAGCACTGAGACATCATGCCGCAGACATGTAGCATGATGTCTCACCCAGTCACATTATCCTGACACCAGGCCGACCAGTCCTAACACTAACCTCTTAATGCTCAGCGTCAAAAGAGGCAGCTGTTAGTACCATTTTTGTAAGTCTTTGGTATGACTCGGCCGGGGATCGAACCGACGACCTCCCGCTTCCGGGATACATCAGGGTACGAAATTACTTCAAGCAAGGAATATACCACAGTACAATGGCGAAATGAAGTGAATTCGATGCTTCTGGTAGTCTAATAAAATCGTATGATGTAAGACCAGACCAGAATCTGTCTGAAAATTAACAAAAGAAAACAACAAATATTATGAGAATATATATATGTACAACAAAACAAGTATGTGGCAATCCTCTCAAAACACCTGTATTGAACTACGTTATATATTCAAGATAAATATTACAGAAATCGATTGTAAAACTGTCAAATACATTTCGTATTAAACAAACAATATAGTATAATGAAAAACAATATAAATATCCAGGAAACTCAAAATGGGTGTTGCCTTTGTAAAAGCATAACTTTCTGCCCCATACATTTAAAAAATTTGGACAGGCATAGAGAAAGTTATACTTCCAGACTGAAAACTGTTACGTCGGTTCTGAGTTCTGTAAATGGTGCACATTATTCATGTTTACATATTCGGAAAACTGCGGCTGTAACTGTTAAGTATTCCATGTAACTTATAAGAAGTACGTTCTGGATTATTTTTATCACCAAGATGGAGAAATAAGAAATAGAAGACAGGACAAAATATACAATGGAGCTAATAACATATATGTAAAATAGCTTAAAGTGATATGAGTGATTATGCAAAGGCTGGATTACTAATGTTCTAGAATGTAAATGGTACCTCATTTTCAGGCTGGTGCTTGCAGCAAATTTAAATCACAATGATATTTTGCATTAGAGTAATCATAATGATTTTGTTTTGTTTTATTAGGATTTTTAACATCGCTTTAACAATTTTTCTGTCATATTGCTACGATGTCTGAGGCAGTTTTTATAGTGATATCATGCACTGGGGCATCCTGCCGAAGACATGTAGCATGATGTTCCACCCAGTCACATGATCCTGACATCAGGCTGACCAGTCCTAACATTAACCTCTTAATGCTGAGCGCCAAGCGAGGCAGTTGTTAGTACTATTTTTGTAAGTCTTTGGTATGACTCGGCCGGTGATCGAAAATAAAAGACCTCCCGCTTACGCGGTGGACGCTCTAACTACTAATCCATCGGAGCGGTGTGAATGTGCAGAGTGATAATGTATATATGTACTTTCATCCTGTTGACCTTTAATTGCCCATAAAACCGCAGTGCGTCCTCTCTACGTAACCTAACGTTGTTTTATGTGTCATGAATGAAGATTATTCAAATAACTGTTTCTATTTAACCATAATTCAATTGTTTGCCTCAACATCTCTTTCCAGCTCATTATGAAATGCAAATTAATAGGTCTAGCTAATGTTTTAGGTTGAGCATGTTTTATATTGTTATTATAAAACTACATATCGCACTTGAAAATTTAAAAAAGCTTGCTGAGATCCATACATTCTAACCATATACTGGTTGAAGGGCATGTGAAAAAGCAGGCTAATTTACAAACCTTGATAACGATGACTTGAACTAAGCTTATCACTTGGAAACTGCTGATATCCCAAGATCATAACTATATATACGTTTAAAGGGAAAGAGGTAAGAAAACTAAACATATGCTTAGCACAGACCGTAGGTTGTTCCTATATATATATATATATATATATATATATATATATATATATATATATATATATATATATATATATATATATATATATATATATATATATATATATATATATATATATATATATATATATATATATATATATATATATATATATATATATATATATATATATATATATATATATATATATATATATATTGAATAGGCACACTATCTATCTATCTATCTATCTATCTATCTATCTATCTATCTATCTATCTATCTATCTATCTTGCATGATATTATGGAGTATAAAAGTTTAGTTCTAATCAAAATCGGGTAAACAAAACACTTTGACATAACAAAAATAACTTTAATTGCTTACACATTATATTAATGTCGTACACACAGTTATAGCTTACAGCTTCTAAGGCACCTTTTAAAACTACGGAGCAACCATATACAAAACATTTGACTTTTGCATCTCCCCCACCAAAAACAAAAATGGAACACCCCTACTTGTTAATGTCTGTTAACATCGTGAATGCAATATTTATTATTTTTTATTTCACCATCTGTAAAGAAATGTATCTATCCCGGTGTCCATGACAACACAGATGAGAAACGTAATTTTTCACATCTTCAAAACCACTTTTTTTAATGTTTTGACACTTTCAAGAAATGTTCAAATATGACACGTTTAGTTTTCGTTAACGTTGATCGTATGCCTACATAGCAGCCAAACATCTTTGATATCAACCATGCATAAACTTGGTTAATTTTCTTTTTAAAGTCTCAGATTGCAATTTAGGTCAAACTTTAGAAATAAAATAGATATCTTGTATATTTTCTATATTTGTTTTATCATAGAGAGCGAAATGAGGTCTGCTAAAAGCAAACCAATTTTTTGACTGAAAATATTGACCTTGGATTCATATTCAAACTAGAAACAATTTTTCTATTATCTCCAGGTACTTAATTCTTTTCAATTAATGTAATTTGATAAAATATGTTGTTTTCACATATTTGATGGAGATTTTTAAAAGCTATCTGAACAATGGAAATGTATAATTTTGATCTTTCAATTATTCCAGCCCGAACGCTCACATGAGAATGATTAGTGTGCAGTCATAAAGGTTAATGTAAAAAAAGAAAAAGCACTGAACCAAGCTGAACGTGCAGATTAGTATGTTGTCACTGTTATTTCGATTTAAGAAAAGATAGACATACAAGGTTCGAATAAAGTGTATTTCGTTTACCCGTTGATAATTTTCTTTATTTCAAGATTCACAACCTATTCAAAACATTTATTCTGAAGTATCATGGCATTATATTGAACGTATATGGGATTTTTATATGTCCATCCATGTCTGTGGATGATTCATAATTATTCACAATGTAACTAAAGCTTAATTTTTAACATTACAATTTTGTTTGACATTGGGATGAATATGTTTGTGTACCATGAATACAGAGGGATCCTTCTTTGCTTTGTTGTTCTTATTTTACCAGAGCGAGAGTGAGATGTCACAATGTAACCGTTCAGTCAGTAGCTGTTTGAGATAACCCCCATGATCCCATTACACAACAAAGTATTTACTCTATCCACTGATCTACGACTGCATATTACAGCTATTGTTCTTAAAGAAAAGCGCATTACTGTGCACTAAAACTATTTCATCTCATCACCAAAATTTAGTATCTTATTACCATATAAATTAATGTAATAGCATCAGCATCCACTCTCTATTTTAGGTTACGCCGTAAATTACTATTTCGATTTGTTATAGTGATCACGATATCAGCCTCTTATTGTTCTATATTTAGAACCCCTAAGTACATTGAAGTTAGACCGTCTTTAAAGGCCGTTTTTAGCCTGATTAGAATGACCATTAGTTAAATTTGAAATGTTTTCGACATTTCTAATCAAATAGAGCAGCTGAAAGCAAAGTTATTTGTTTTAAAACGTATGCAGTTGAGCCCCTTATAATTTATCTTTCTTGACATGCAACGACGATGGGCCAACATATGCATTCAAGATCGTAACGATCAGCATGTAACATGCAATTAATTTGTCAGCTTTATATTTTACCTCTGGTACATTCCTGTCTATAATTCCACAATGGTATATGTAGGGATAATATTTCATTGTATGGTCTAAGGGAGATAACGTAGAAATCGATTTTCTTTGAGATATTAATAACACAACTCAATGGAGAGCACGTATTGTAATTCACTCTCTAAATAACAAGCCAGGCGATTATCATGTCACTGTAGAAAGAAAAAAATGGGCTTTGCGATTCTCACATTCCTGCCGAACGCTTCTTTAAACTTACATGGACTGAACTAAAATGTATTACCTGATGATTGGTATGTGTTATTATGTATATTTAGTCTCATTCCTGTGAAATAAGCTGTCTACATAATTAAGTGTAGCAGTCTGGGTCTTGCTGACTAGTGTGTTTTTGTGTTGTAAACAGCATCATCATATAGCTAAGTGTAATCTTGACTCTATTATATATGGAGACAAGTATCACGTTACGGTAAACATGTTGACTTGATTATGAGTTCCGGACATTGGATTTCCCAACGGAAAGTCTTGGGGTACCTGCTGCTTCGCACATTCATTGCCAAATTCTTTATTATAGTTTTAATAATAGACCTGACATTGTGGATGATTTAGAATGTTCAAGAAAAAAACAATAAACCCTCAGTTTTCTGGTAAGCATGTTGCGACCAAGTTATTGTATATAATGGGAGTAAAGAGAAAGAGTTTGTTCCTTTTTGCATATCATACAAAGTATGCTCCTGTTTTAGAAAGAGCTCGTAAACATTTTCTGAAAGAAATCACAATTTTGGTTTTATTATGAATACGCTCACCAACGTTTGGATTATGTCATTGTCATACATCGAGACTTGTCACGTTAACACAACTCAAGTATATAGTTATATCAAAACATTTGATGTTGAAATGCAGTCGGAAACACACTCAGCGTATTCAGAATACTCTATACCTTTAGAAATGTGACAGAACGTTTAAGAATAATTGTGATTCATTTCACAATAATTTAAGGGCAATTTACGACTTTTTTTGTGTCACACCACTAAGGGAATAAACTACGTCTTGAAATATATAAAACTGGTTGATTTTCGCTCTTTTCAGTTATTACTACAATATGATTTTGAAATACATTTCTTTCAGAATTTCGTTAGTCTCTGCTACTTAATTTAACATATTTATAAAAATCCATTTTTTAAAAGAAAACAAGCTTTTGCAACCTAATCTAAAGTGCACATTATTTTAATCATACACAGCAAGGATATCAGTCCATGAAAAAGGACTAATTGCCGCATCTTTCCAAACAACATGATTTTGTAAAGCGAGGGATCACTTAATGGAGCAAGAAAAAACATATTTGGTTCAATATTTTAGAATCGAATATTTGGGATAATATGGGCCTGATTTTCATACGTAAGTCTCTAACTGGCTCTGACATTAAGTTTCAAGAGTTAAAAAATAAACCTCTAGATGGGGATACAGTTAACAAAGATTCAGCGTCAAAAGAAATAATGGAAATCTAAAATCAGATGAAGGAAATATATATACAGTTGCATAAGGAGGAAACCAAGCGAGATGAGAGAAAATGTAAGTGCAGATGCAAATACAAATGGAAAACAGAGGAGATTCAGATAATGCAAAAAGAAAGAGAAATGCAATTCAAATTAAAATGAACAGAACTTGCAGTCGGAAATATCCTCCATCCTCCTTTACATACATTCAGGTTCTGATGGTTGCATAAATACTAATTTGAAGACAAGAAGTGGATAAATTTTCACCTTTTGAGAAAACGTTGCATTGGACAAGATATCATCTGACATTATTGTTACAAAGTGTTCTTACTGGCAAAGTTCATGAAGTCAACACTTCACTGTCGGTACAATACAATACAGTTCTGATTATGTTATAGATAAGGAATGTGTCTTGAAGGGTCATTAATTGGAACCTGAGTAATTAGGAACCTTAGATTGCAAATAAAGGATAGAGCGCCTATGTTAATGTTAATGCTCAGCCATGAAAGGTGATCAAGAATATGATAGATTATGGAAATTGATATGGAAACTCCTAATTCTAGTATGCAGGTTCTTTATGAGAAATCTGGACTACTAATTAATTTAAGAAATGGTAATTGATATTGATATTATACTTATTGCTTTGAGTCTGTTACCTCTATATCATACAGTAATGTTTTATATTTGTATAGGTTTAACATTACCATGCTTTTTAACTTTTACTGGGGCTAGTAATTAAAGCATCGGCCTCAGATTCAGGAGTTTGCGGGTTCGAACCCTGGCGCTCAGCATTAAGAAGTTTGTGCTAGGACTGGTCGGCCTGGTGTCAGGATATTTACTGAGTGGGAGATGATGCTACTTTTGTTCGGCATAACGCCCCAGTTCTAGGCATCGCTATCAACTGTCACAGGCAGACATCGTAGCGATAAGACTGAAAACTTGTTAAAGCTGCTTTAAATATTCAAATGACACAGTGACACACACTTTACTTTTTACGTGCAGTGCAATGTTAGACATTTGAAGGGTTTACCATTAATGGTGTCTATGCACAATAATGGCAATTGTATGTTATAACTAGACCAACCATACAATACCCCGTTTGGTATGAGAAACAGTAATGCATCATTTATCAAATTCCCAGTTATCTATAGCGAGAGCCAACACTATGCAAGTGAATTTCGTCTGCAGTTACCACCATCATACAGGTATCTACTATCCATTTTTCATGCATGTACTATCCAGCACCCGCACTTTACCATCAAAACGCAGCTCAGTTATCAGCACACTGTTATTTTCCATTAAGCAAGCAGTTGTCCACTCTCCAAATTGCATAGTATATCATCAACATGCCGCACAAGAGATCCATACCCTACAATAACTATATAATATATGGTTAGAGCGACCTTGTTAATATTACTCAATATTTCACGATATAATGGATGTGGATTGAAATTGCGCACGTGCGTTTTATGACATCCAATGTATGTTAGAACTGCTTACTCATATTAACCTACTTATCTGCCATCACACAAAGTGGGTAAGAGTTGTTACGAAAATCTGCGCTGTCGCCTCTTTGTCGTTGCAGTGGGTGTCGACCATTTAAACCTCGACACAGAACATATTAGCTTAAGATTTTATGAAATATGTCCACAGTTACGTCAAGGCCTAGCAGCAGAGAGGGTGAACCCTACAACTTTCCGAGCGTCGATTCGGAAATCTGAGGCTTCTGCCAAATAGTAAAAAAAATGGCGTCTATTCGATAAAATAAGATTTCCTTATATACGCCAACGTCGTTGTCATCCACCCTCTCTGCTGCTAGTGATTTCATCACTGGGTTAACAAAAATCATTTACGATTTCAACCGAAAATTTGATCGAGTCCGATACGATATCGTGTCCGAGGATCATGTAAATTTATTGTTACAAATCCATGCGGGGTTGACTGAGCATAACTAAAGAAATTTTTAAATTGATTGAAGTCCATATCGGAACACCATGTCTGCCAAATATTTCGTAGCGTATGTGTATCAACGCCGTTAAACACAGCAAGAATATTACAGTTATCTCTGATCACTTTTGGAATCTGAGTGTAGCGTTGAGTGACATATATCACATCAGTGTTTTTGTGACGCCCCCGGGAAAATATTCTAGCTGGGTTTTTTTGATTGTCTAACATCACATCGTCGTATACGACTAAATTGTTAATGCTCCCATCAAGGTCATCCACGGATGGCGCCTCGTCAATATCAGTTATAAAATCAATGGTATTCTCACCTTTAATTTCTGATGCATTCTCGTTAAAATCCTTTAACACTTCATAGCATCGTTGATCATCTACGCTAGGGGCAATTAAATACAACTTATCCCACTTCATCCATCTCATTATTAAATTGAGCAACAATTGCGTTTTACCGGATCCAGATGGCCCGATTATAATTGCACGGATAGAGTTTGGTAGCGCTGCATGATGCTTAACTGGTTCTCTTATTTTAGTCGCTGAAAAATCAATTATATTCATATCTCTATACATAAATTATGGATCTATATTGTGTGAAGTGTAAAACGCGTACTAGCACAAATGATGTGACGACGGTTACAACTAAAAATAACAGATCAGCACTAACTGGTAGATGTGCAACATGTGGTATAAAAAAGTTTAGATTTATTTCTACAAAATCAAAGATTTTACAATCCGGAGATGTTTTAAAAAAAAACGAGGAGGTGATATTGCAGCCAAATTGACAAAACTCCCAGGAACACCGTGGGCAAAGTACCCCGGAGAAAAGCACCTTCCAGGATATAGCTATTGTGGTCCCGGAACACGATTAGATATCAGACTTGATGATCAAAATCAACCCCGACCCGGTGAAGAACCAATAAACGCCATTGATAAGGCCTGTCACCTTCATGATGTTGCTTATAAAAGCAGCAACCTGCAAAACAGGCATCTCGCGGATGTGAAATTAATTCATGCGTTAAATGCTATTCCTGATAAATCTTTTAAAGAAAAGTTGGCTTCGTGGTTGGTAAAATCAGCTATGAAAGGCAAATTGATGATGGGTGCTGGTAATTGAAAATGCTAGCATTTTAATATGGAATCAATTTATTATTCCCCAAGAGGATACTGGAGGGGTAAATCAGCAGTCCATAAACTCGCTAGCGCTGCAAAAGTGAAAAAAACTACAGCGGCGGATTGGTTATCCAAACAGGCACTATGGCAAATTTATCTACCACCACCTAAACAAATTCAATTCTCGCATTTTGATGTGACCGCTCCTAATGAAGTTCATCAGGCTGATATATTATTTCTGCCACATGATCGTGGTTACAAATACGCGTTAACCGTAGTTGATATTGCAAGTCGATACAAAGAAGCAGAACCGTTAAAAACAAAATCAGCCACTGAAGTTGCTTCTGCATTTGAAAGGATTTATCGACGAGGTCCTCTGCACTGGCCGAATCTATTGCAGGTTGATCCTGGCAAGGAATTTCAAGGCGCTGTTTTATCTACAATGAAAAATCATAATGTCACCATACGACGAGGGCATACTGCGCTACATCGCGATCAGGCCATTGTAGAACGATTTAATCGGACGATTGCTGAGCGGTTATTTGGATATCAATACGCAAAAGAATTCATTCAAGAAAAGCGATCCCGTGAATGGGTCAAAAGGTTACCAGCTGTGATTACTGCACTGAATAACGAGATTACTAGAACAATCAACATGAAACCTATCAACGCGATTAAAAAGAAGTCAATACCCGTACAACCACAAAAAGATTTCCCTAGAAACGCTAGCGTTTCCCAACCAATTCTTGGTAGTAATGTCACTGTTAGGTACTTATACGAACCAGGAGAGCTTGAAGGGGGTAGAAAAAGGGCTACTGATCCTATTTGGAGCGTCACTACGCATAAGATATCTAGTATAACACGATCAACTGGTAGACCAGCAATCTATAAACTGGATTCAACTGCTCCTCAGCGAGGATTTACTCGACAACAACTACAGGTTATTCCCGAGGATACTCAATTGCCACCGCATGGTCTTAATTAGCACCCGATGCCAGAGGCATTGTGCTTTCACCCCGGCGTCTATTGCACTCAAGACAAGTCAACATCACATTATTTCTGACATGACCGAGATTGTTATTTTTTCTGTCTACGGTGAATTGGCGAGGATCCTTATCCGAATACTGCCAACGCATTATACAATTGCAACTCGCGCAGTGATTATTCTGTTGTTTCTTCAAAGTGATTATTAATTTAGCATCAATATCAAATTCTCGTTGTTTTTTTTTGTCCTGTTGTTTGTAACCGGAGAGTTTTTTATTAATGATGCTAACATCAATATCACTTATTGTTGTGTCATTATCATCACCAATGATTTCATCATCGCCACCTGACTCTGTCATGACGACAATTCTTCGAAGCTGATTTATTCTTCGTACTCTGGATACTGCGAGATAGACTAAATTCGACCATTCGATGCGATTATCTACCATCCAAACAATTGTATCCGATATAGTCAATCCCTGTGAAGAGTGTATTGTTGCTGCGTATCCTAGCGTCCATGGGGATTTATTAGCACGCAATGCATCTTCAACGACATTGATATCAACCAGCACAATATCATTTAACACGAGAATCTGCTTTTCACTTCCTGACTTTGTCAGGCTTGGAATATCAACTTCTATATTCTGCTTTCGTGTATCCGAAGGCCTATAACACAACGGTACTGGAAGCGTTGCAAATTTTTCTTTATGCAATTCAAATAACTTCATCTGAAGTGTGTCTCTGACTATTTTTCTACTTGCTACTATCAAATCATTTGGTCTCCACGTTTCCCAGAAATCATTCATAGGAGTTTCTGAAATTATTTCACGCGCTATTTCGCATTGGATTTTATCCGGTTGTAATCTAAGCAGTGCTTTGAACTCGCGTAATTGTTCATCAAGTGATCTATGGTCGGTATTAATTTCTTCATAATAGTCTACAGAACCCTTTAGCCATTCATGTGGAGATCCACCGACAAATGGTGGTGGTTGGCCGTGATCACCGCACATGACGATTTTTGTGTTTTTGTTTAACAACCACTCAAGAAATGTTTTTAATACATCTAATGACACTGTGCATATTTCATCCCAAATTATGATTTCAGGAATGAATTTATCACCCATACGCTCAGGAGTCCATTTGTCACCTTTCCATCGAAAAAAACTATGGTAAGTGCAAGCATTTACCCCTCGCTGTATCATCTCTCTGGCGAGTCTGTGAGTCGGTGTTAACACAATCATGTTAGTAGAAATACAAGTATTTCCACCACCACGATATAATTCAATTGCACGAGTTGTCTTTCCTGACCCACCACAACCGTTTAAATAAACTGTCTTGTATCTACATATTGGATCAGATACCGGTGGTGCATTAGAAAATTCTGATTGAATCTCATCACATTTTAAGTACTTTTCATCCATGGCAACGTCTGCGGATTCACAATACTCATGTAGCATCTCCTTTTTAAATCGCCAACGCCCCCACGCTTCCTCCGGATCTGTGAATGCCGCTACAGCTGATTTGTACTTATTGTGTATATACATCGAATCAGTGGCTACTCTAACCGCGGTATTAGGAAATCTATTTATCATCGAAAATAGATTAATGCAAGCATAGGCTAGCATTGAACTTCTCAAATGTGTGTACTGGGAATTATATCCATCACAGTAGGTAACAACCGTACCTAATTTCTCACCATTGGATAGAAAAGCATCCTTACGGGATACAAGTTTTCCCTGTTTCGTTAAATCCGTTACAAGAAAATCGTATTCAGCGACATCTATGATCAACCGCGAAGAGTATTTTGCGTTGTCGTATCGTCCACCCTGGGTAAATTTACCGATTATTCTTCGTCCAAAATCTTTTGCTTGTTCTTTTTTAATTTCAAATAACTTCTTAGACCAATTCATGATTTGTTCTTCTGGAAACTGTTTTCGTAGTTCGTTGATTATTCTATCTAGATCGGGTTGTGGTAGCCAAACTTCTTTCTGAGCTCGATAGCATATAATAGCCTCGGAAACAATCAACGATATCAGCATGCCACAATCAATCATATATCTCAATATCACTATTGGCATCCAGTGTTTTTCAGATAGGTGTCTACCAAGCCAAACATAACTACACGGATGTAACCCTGTAGCGAGTTCAAATGATATCACACGAGCGAATCCGGTTAAATCAAAACCAGGCAATGGTCCATTAATCGCAACACGAGTCATTTCATGCGTGGGGTGTCCAAATCGTTTGAAGTACTCAGCGCATCCCCCATACCCGAGAAAACTTCCAGGATAACACGCGGATATATCAATTGAAATCATACCGTCACGATGGTATTTTGTATTCCACAGTCCTCCATGACCAAATTCGATGCAACTCAATTTAACGTCCTCGAGAAAATCACTTCGTGTTGGACGCCATGAGTTTTTTTCTCTTGCGAAGTGAGCTACCACTGATGGAATAGTAAAACTATCCGTGAGTAGTTTTTCATGGAAACTCTCCGGTGAAAAATCACTAGCGATTTTTCTCATTCTGTTATCTAATTCTTCAACGCGATATAATTCACCATTTGGTCTTACAAATTGATCAAATCCTGATTCGGAACCAGCACTACTAAGTAACCACACTGACACAGGATCATCTTTACACAACGCATGAATAGCATCAAATAATTTCTCTTCATAGAAAACATCCCCGGAAAATTCCCCGGAAAATTTCCGGGGGATATATTTCACGGTTCGTTCTCGTGGAAATACTGTTACCGCAGGTGTCCACGCGTGTTTGTTATGATCAATAATCTGTATTGGGGCTCCATTTTTGTTATATTTCGGTTCGTATAAAACCTCTCCGGTTATCGTCATAACTGTTATTGGAAATCTTAATAATGTTTCTAATTTAGCTATATCAGAAATCTTTGCACCGTGCTGTTTCACTGTCAGTTCCCATTCTGTTATTTTCCTACGTCGCAGATCAGTTAGTTTATTTCCTCGGGATGCATTTGTGAAGTGTTCCATTACCCGTGTTGCTACACAATTGAGCCTTGACGAAGTCAATGGTGAATATTTCATAGGAGCTAGTTTTGCAATATCGGGTTTATCATTTAACGGATATATCCCATAAACGATTGCTGTTACGGGATAAGATCTCTCGTAGTATGGTTTGTCAATTCCAGTTAGAATTCCTGGTTTGGAATCTCTACTTACAATGACAGTTTTTTTATCCTTGAGGATTGGTTCAAATTTATCCTTAATAATCCATTTGCCTTCGACTTCGATAATGAATTTTATTCTGAAAAAATACTTCTGATTGGAATTGCTTTGTTGGGAATTGCTTTGCAATTTACCTTTGGATTTTCCACCTTTGGATTTCCATCTTTGAATTTCCCCTTTGGATGGAAATTGCTTTGCTTGAAATCCTTTGGATGGAAATTGCTTTGCTTGAAATCCTTTGGATGGAAATTGCTTTGCTTGAAATCCTTTGGATTTCTCACCAAGGTGTGAAATTATCTCAGCTGCTCTTTTATCGTTCATAGTAGCATCGATGATGGGTACATTGACATCTTCATCAATAATTCGAAATGTCGACCAACAGTATGCTGCACCGTCTCGGTAGAATTCATTAAAACACTCCCTGATTTTACCGAGTATAGTTCTATCACCGATTAGACGTTTTGGTGTATCAGAGACTCTATCGAGATTGAATTTAGTATTTCTCCAAGGCTTAATTTTCGATAATCTTTGGAACTCCCTATCAAGATTGAATTTAGTATTTTTCCAAGGTTTGATTTTCGATAATCTTTGGAACTCCCTATCAAGATTGAATTTAGTATTTTTCCAAGGTTTGATTTTCGATAATCTTTGGAACTCCCTATCAAGATTGAATTTAGTATTTTTCCAAGGCTTAATTTTCGATAATCTCTTGAACTCCTCCATGTTATAATTAAAACAAGTATTTAAATAGAAAAATATAGTATAATGAATCACTGCAAGTGGCTAATGATTGGATCTACAACCCCGTGTAACAAATCATGCAGAAGCGAATTCTGTGGGTATCATATGCAAAGCGTGAGAAACGGTTCAAAAGGCCCTCTCGCATGCCTCCAATGTGGGGTGGGTGTTAGAGGAAAATCGCAATTATGCCTTGCTTGTGGGGGTAAACGATACAGGGAACTAAAACGCTACTATGACAAACGAATCATTGACTCCGTCATCCTTGATAAAATCAAGGACAAAGTAATAAAAACCCCTCAAGATTATATCCAGAGATTTATAATTAAAGCAGATAATAAATTAGACAAGTAGTATTATTATACAAATGAGCCAAGATTTCAGACCTCACCCAGTGCTTGCTAATTACGAAGCCTCTAGTGATGGTGTTGTCAGGCACCGCAGACTCAAAGAACCTGTTGGGTATCTGAATAATATGGGCTATTTGATGTTTTCAGCTGGGAGGAAGAAGTATCTCTGTCACAGAGCCATCTATGAAGCATTTTACGGATTAATCGAAGACGGTCTTGTGATTGATCACATAAATGGCGTGAAGACTGATAATTGTCTTGGGAATCTTCAAGCCGTCTCGCAGCGCGATAACCTTTTAAAAAGCAACGCTGGTAAGCACGCGAAACATCCCAAGGGTGTGAAATCGTTTGATTTAGAAAATAATGAAGAGAGAAGCTTTCAGTCGATAAATGCGGCTGGAAAATATTTCGATATTTGCAGTACTTCCATTCGATTTGTTGCTGAAAAAATCATTAAAACATCTCTGTCTAAAAAAAATGGTCATAAAATAAAGTTCGTATACACTGAAACTATTTAAGGGAGATAAATCCTTTATGGATAAATCCGCACTACAATTCACACCCTACCTACTAAGTTCCCTTGTATTATGACGTCAAAGGAATTTGTCGCCTGCTATATTACCTGTACTTGACTAGGTGCGCCCACGTGACTGTAATGGAGATATAATGCATGAGTTTTCGATAGAGAATAAAACTTTTTATTGTCACTTGTGGGCTAAAACTGCATTATTAGTTTTATTTATCTACATATCTCATGTGTGGGGTGGGTGGACTAGCAGTAAAGCAGACAGCTAACTCGTTCTTTTCAGTACAGACGTTCTTTATAATCCACGCATTACCTATGTTCGCTCAGCCGGAACGCGAGTGTTTCCTATTCATTGAAGTATGTGGGCGTGGTTAAAATTCCTTGTATGTGAATGTATTTTATCTAGAGAATTATAACAGAGTATATAAAACGCTGTTTTATTAAACAACTGTATTATTTTGTTTAAAATATTTCTCATTGTTGCAGCATAAAATTGTCTATTTTAAAAATCTCTTATTGTTAAGTATACATGTCTTCCCTCTCCTCTATATTGATCGGTATTCATGTGACCTTCAGTACACACTTCTGTTTCCCACCCTGTATGATCGGTATTTCACTGACGCAGGCATGCGTGATTGATATTTACAAACAGTTAAATTAATTTTTTTTTGTGTACTTAGTATTTTATATTCCTAAATACGATGGATACAGTAAAATTGTCTATTTTAAAAATCTCTTATTGTTAAGTATATCAGATATATATATATATATATTAAAAAATCTCTATTCTGTATGACTAGTCCGTGGTGTAATGGTATCGTGTTTGTCTTGTAAACATAGCTATCAACTACTACGTGTTCGGTCCCCATAGCAGACACATTATTTGATGGCGAAACGGAAGATGTTTTTTTCTATTAATTGGGGGGGTGGGGCGGTCCCCCTCAGCCAAACCAACATGGCAACCCATGCTATCGCATTCTCGGTAGCGTGGGTTGGTGTTTTTTTCCAACTCATGCAACCATGAATGAGATTTCATGGGTTGCCATGTTGGTTTGGTTTACCACGCCCACATCATACCATCATCGTTCCATTGAATTATAATCCATCCTTAATTAAGTTAATTAAGTATATGTTATGCCTAAAATTTGCCGCAACACTCGAGCGGAAATATATCATACCATCATCGTTCCATTGAATTATAATCCATCCTTAATTAAGTTAATTAAGTATATGTTATGCCTAAAATTTGCCGCAACACTCGAGCGGAAATATATCATACCATCATCGTTCCATTGAATTATAATCCATCCTTAATTAAGTTAATTAAGTATATGTTATGCCTAAAATTTGCCACAACACTCGAGTGGAAATATATGGCATTGTGCCGTCCATGTTGTGACGTTATACCTCAAGCATATCTTCTGGGCGGTCTAAGATGGCGTTTGCCACCTTAGGCCTCCCTTCCGGAGATGTATGTTTCGGGTCCCCCTTGGGCTTACTTGGATGCGAAGGCACCCAAGGAGTTCCAAAGATGTGTTGTCATATATGTTTTATTTTTATTAATTAGAGATACAGTATACTATATTTATAAATAAATTTATTTATATAAAAATATAAATAATGGATATCAATGATGTAAATGCTATAATTGCTGAAATCTCAAATTTAAATAATAAAGGGGTATTATTATCTGAAAGTCTCGACGTTGACAAGATTACCTCGGAATATGAAGATATTGAATATCTGTCTAGTAAGGGTCGTTATGTTTTACCTAGGATGTACAGGCTCGTGAAAGGAATTCAAAAATCCATTAATGGTTGTTTGTACGGTAACGACATTAATTTATTTATAACGCTATTTAGCACCGTTGAAGCAATACGTCAAAAGCTTGGCCAAGAATATCAAAAACGAGCTGAAATTGGTTCTAAAGTTCGTGATCTTAGAAAAATGTTAAACGAGGAGCGACCCGTATCTTAACCACGTGAGTGTTACTAAAAAATAATATAGGCTTTCGTAAATAATTTAAATAATTTATTTATTTATTTTTTTTTAGCGTTTTTTTGTAACACTTGTTACATAGGATTTTCTCCTGAAAGGATACTCATCAGTTTGGACTTGCTCATGCAGTTATGTGCATAATGGATGATCTGGTCGTAGTAGCAAGTAATCACCGCGACGCCTCCATTTTCACGTAATTGTTCTTGTTGCCGCGTCGTTAACACAAATCGTTCATCGCCATTCTCAGATATTACAATTCTGAAATCCCCAGCGATGTTATTTCTGAAACACTCGCGAATAGCGTCGTACAGTTTAACCCTGTCGAAGATGAATACGTTAGCTTGATGGTACATTATTTAATAACTAAGTTATTTAATAACTAAGCTTTTAATTATGATGGAAACCCTCCGGATTTCACATTTGAAAATTTAGTTCACAAACAATATATGGTTGGTGAATCGCTTACAACTAGATTAGCCCGAGAGCGGCTAGCAGCAATTAAAAAGTTTATACCGGTTCGAGACAGAGTTCGCGAGAAACTTCAACAACGACAACAAGCGCAGACTGACTTTTCTGTGTCAAGTGAACAACTGTTCGCCCCGGTAACTAAGGCGACCAGCGATGTGAAAACAGCAACTGAACGAGCAATATACGGAGATATTCCTGAGGAAGGCAAGCGACGAGAAGTGCCTGTTCTTGGTGTGCTTGAAAAGATAGCAGCAGAGACCGGACAAACACGCGCAGGGATACAACAGTTATCCAGTGATATAAAAACTCAGCGTGAGTATGAACAACTAGCTGATATTGATGATGAAACTCAAAGAGTTTCCACACCTGAACCACAACCTGTTGATGTCGTCACCCCAAGAGGTGTTTCCTTTATAGACAAACTCACCGAAGGAGCTATAGCAGAAATCAAACGACCTCAATTAATAAAACCCGAACATTATAAGATTTTTGGTGATTTCGCCGCCCAAAGCTTTCATTCCAGAAAAGAATTTTTAAAAGACGAGTATAAAAACAGTAGAATAAGCCGAGATGAATGGGCTGATTGGTTGTATAAAACGAATAAGGGTGTTGGCCGTTTAAATAAAAGAGAATTGGGATATAAAGAATTTAGAAGGGGAATTGAAGAGTATGATGAAACTGGTACAACTTTGAAAACAAGCGGAAAAGGATATTCGATTAAAAATCCAAAGGATGTCTTTGACTCTACCGTGACATGCCCTGGTAACATTCTCAGTGATATATCACGGTTAGAGGTTCTCATCGGAGGGAAACGAGCCGGAAATAACTCCGTCGAGATAATTAACGAGGCCGCTGATATCTGTAGACGATTATTTGCTGGTGGTATCATGGACATTAATGTATATCGAGAACTTATTGCTGAATTAGTTGAAAATCACAACGATGAAAATCTTATGGATGTAAGCGATTGATCACTAATTGAAAAACTACTAGTTTTATAACAAGATGATTATACACTATAACCATGATAAACCCGTAAGTGTCTACGTGGTGAACTCACGATTGCCTGTTTATCGCGCGTGGTACGGAGATGGTTTCGGCAATACCATTGCGGGGTTATTTACAAGAATGGCTCCCAAGGTGGCGCCGTTAGCTAAACAATTATCAATGAAAGCCATTGATGCTATCCGTGATAAGGGAATCAATTTCGTTGGAAATCTTGCAGGAAAGGCATTTTCTGCCGCGAAAGATAAAATAGCATCATTGGTGCGAAAGAAACCACGAATGACTTCGTCATCGATGACTTCGTCATTAGTGCTGCCATCAACTACAGTGATGCCTGCAAAAATCAGCAAAGCAATAAATAACGCAGTGGAAGAAAAACTAGCGCAATTGACAGCTTCGCCAGTAACAGATAACGCTATCATGAACGCGATAGCAGGAAGTGGTTTGAAACTAAAAAGAAATTCGAAGAATTTTCAACGACGATGATTACAAAGATGAAATTGCTTTGCAATTCACCAATTGAAAACACTAGTATGTTATAAATGTTTAAACGAACAGCTGATCCCGCGCTTGATATGGAAGCCCCAATGCGAAAAGACGATTCCGTCCGCGATTATCAATACTATTCCTATCATGCAATACAACCCGACCTACGATCGCGAGTTGAACTTCAAGTTCAAGATACCAGTAAATACTTTTTGCCGTGTGAAGCATTTATCGAAATCGAAGGAAAACTCGTAACAAATGTTGCAGAGGATACCCCATATGCAGATGACCCAAATATCCGAGTTGGGTTCGTTAACAATGGCATAATGGCGTTATTTGAAAGTGCAAGATATCTCATTGATGGAAAAGAAATTGAATCAATAGAACGCGAGGTTGATGTTGCAACAACAATAATCGGACTAGCGAGATATTCCGATGATTATACAAGATCGGCTGGTCCGTCTATGATGTTTGCAAAGGATACTACTGATAACGCTGACCACCTTCAATACATTAAAGTGTTAACACCGCAAGACACTTCAGTTGATAATCAACGAGAAGCAACTAATCCAGAACGTCGAGCTAGACCCGGAGCTGCGTTTGATATTCTCGGAGGTGTTAATGGTAATTTCAATCTAGGGTTTGCAACACGAAAATTAGCATTGGAAGGACAAGAGAAAAAGTTTTCGTGTGCAATTCCACTCCATCACATATTTGGATTCTGCAGAAATGTCAGAAAAGTCATCTATGGAGCCAAACACACAATCGCGTTAGTGCGAAAAGGGAATGACAACGATGCAATTTGGCGTACTGGTGCCGCTGAGGGTAAAGTTAAAATAACTAAATTGGTATTGTGGATGCCAGTAATGACCCCATCAATTACCAGAGAAGAGCGGCTACTCTCATTTATGGAAACAGGTGGCAAATCATTGCTAAGTTGGCTAACAACAACGACTGATGTCAAACAGGATAATGTCGATGATATATTCACATGGCACCTGGCATCAAAACAAGGCGTTTCAGCTCCACGTCATATATTTATAGCGTTACAGAATAATGAGCGAGTTGGTAATCAACAACGCAGCCATATGATATTTGATCAGTTAGGTGTTAGAGAAGTCTCGCTGAGAATAAACGGACAACAAGAACCAACCGAGGATATACAACTTAATTACACAGAAAATCATATAGCACGTGTATATCATCGGATGCTGTCATATATGGGTCGTGATCAAAACGTTGATACTGGTTTGCAAATATCTCAGCTCGATTTTAAGAAATTGAATCCGATTTATTACTTTTCGTTAGAACATCTTGATTTAATGAGACAATCCGTTGTTGACATACATTTTAGGGCTCGTATAGCTCCTGGTGGTGTTAATTATAGAGCGGTTGCTGTCATTCTCAGCGACAAATCAATGTTGTTAGAAGGGGTTGGCGGACGAATGAGACTTGTTGATGCACCAGTGGAAAATCTGTAAATGAAACTTGAAAAGTTTCCATAGGATTCCCCCAATTAGATCAATTGAAAGAATAAATATGTTTTACAATAAAATGCCATATAGTGTTGTTAGTGTCAAGCTGACTGATGGTCAGGTCAAGAAATTAAAATCAAAATCCGCTAAGGAATGTGGAACAACAATAACGTTAAAACCAGCGCAGATGTCCGGAGGTACACATAAAATATCATTAACGGATCGTCAAATAAAACATTTCAATGATGCAATGAAAAATAAGCGAGGAGTTCAAATAGAATTTTCGAAAGCTGCAGTCGCGAACATGATAAAATCAGGTGGTATATTTCCATTGTTAGCCGCAATACCAGCATTGATTGCAGCGGCTGCCCCAGCGGTGGCGAAGGCGGCAGCGTTGGGAGCCGTTGGGACCGCAGCAGGGATGGCGTTGAAAAAGGCAACTGGGAAAGGATATAAAAAAAAGGGAAAGGGGTTGTACCTACCAGGAACCCCGTATTCATGGTACAGCGGCAAATCCGTGAACGGATCGGGTCTAAGAAAAATACCAGGAACGGTTTATTAATTGAGGAACCTATGGTTCCCAAATCTTCGATTTCCGGCCCAATTGTTGAGGGACCTATGGTTCCTATGTCCAATTTTGATTTAATTGATGCTGCTAAAAAACTAGCGATAAAAAACTTCAGAGGGGTTTTTATGAGAGATCAATTACCGAGAAAACCAAATAACGTTGAAACCGGTATCATCAATCTTGATAACAGCAGCGGATCGGGAACTCACTGGGTTGCATACGCGATTGATCCACGTGGAATTGTCTATTTCGATTCATATGGGTTAGCTCCGCCAAGCGAGTTTATGCGGTATATAAATTCCTCGATGAAACTCAAAGGGTTTCCGATTTTTTATTCCACGCTGCCAACACAACAATTAAATGATCCACCGATATGCGGCCGTGAAGTATTAAATGTCCTCGCGGAGATTTCATTAAAATCCTTTGGATCTCCGTGGAAACCACCTCATATTATTGTAAACGAATACACGAGTGGGAAATTACAAGGATCAATAAATTGAAAACACAAGTTACGCTAACAATAATGATCGATATTTGGGGACAACCTCTGTCAATGTTGGAACCCACCGAGGAAACATCTGCGGGTTCTATCGAGGATGTAAAAAAAATAATAGAAGATGAAATCGCTGAGACGTTAAATTTAACAAGTGTTGACCCGAACGAAATAGTTGTATTTCAAGATCGCCAGGGTAAATTGAAAAGCAGTAATATATCCGTGAATGACATTTTGATACGGCATCGCGCTGCCGCTGAAAACTCTATTGCACTGTATTCCAACGATGGACAACTTAAACCAGGCGCACTTGTGTCTACGATCACCGACGCGATTGCTACCAACGAACGTGAGCTGAATGATTTTATACGAGGTTATAATAGTTTTCGCAAAAATGTCGTACATAAATTTTTTGGAACCCCGCTTGTGGTTGGCATGACTCTCGCTGAAATTAAAGACTTGTTGAATTCATTCTTCGCTAACAAGGAAGCTGGAAGGATGATGACTGCTTCAGAAATCAAGGCAAATTATCTCGAGATTTTTAAAGTAAGCGAAGATCAAAAACCCACTAACGACGTCATTGGTAGATTCTTTGGAACCCCGCTTGTGGCTGGCATGACTCTCGCTGAAATCAGTGAGTTTATCGGCAAGCACACTCACAATGCCTACATCGCTAATAATTTCTTTGGTGTCCCGGCTACATCTACAATGACTCTCAAAGATATTAATATGTTTATGGTGAGACAAACAACACTTAATACCATCGTGGATAAATTTTTAGGGAGAACACCTGTGTCTGAAACCACATCGTTGACAGGCATGACTCTCGCGGAAATTAAAAGCGCTATTGACAAACAAAAGCACACCAGCGATATTGTTAATAAGTTCTTTGAGGGCAGTAGCCTCCAAGATATCACGACGAAATTTTCTAACATCGACAACCATATTAAAACCCAAGCAGAGCTTAAAGTTGAAGACCTTCTGGTTTCATTATTCTTCTCTAACAGGGAGGAGAGTAGAAAAACAATAGATCCTACCAGAATCACGGTAAATTATCTCGATATTTTCGACGATCTTTTTAACCTGAAAAGAATATCTGAAAAGGTAAAGATTCCACATCACTACACGGGCGTTAAAAATATCGTGTATACGGTTAATCATGGAACCATGGATTGGATAAGAGACGGTTATACTACATTATCCATCGGTATCTTGGGTCTCCCCGGCATAGTGGGCCCTGACTACAAGCCAACATGGGCCGATGGTATCTACAGGCTAACGTGGATCTCTATCGATCAATTTAATATGATCGCGGACGGTAAAACCTACTCTGGTGGCACCGCGACGTTAATTATGGATGGTCGCAAAAAAAGCTTTAATGTCGTCGCGGTTGATAGCTCCACCATTAGATCAAAAATAGCCTGGTGTTTAGAACTCGTAGCTCATTTTTCCGACTGAAGTACTAACAATTCCCGCTAACGATGACAAATAATTGAAAACACTAGCGGGTTTAAAATAACAACAATGACTTTGTCATCGACGCAATGTCGCTATGATCAGGTCAGAGAATTTCAGAATAGACTCAAAACCCTCACTGAGGAGTATCAAATAAAAATAAAAAAATACCGACGAAGAATCACCGCAATTGATGTTACTATATACTCGGTGTCAAGCGTTCTCACTGGTGCCGGAATAATACTTGCATCGGTTACAATGATTGCCCCGGTCGTAGTTCCAATTTGCATTTCTGCGGTGGCTACAATCGGGGGTATATTAACCGGGATAGCAAAAAAGATATCATCATGCAGCCAGAGTAAACTGCAGAATTACTTACTTCAATTTCATATTGCATCAACCGCATACTCGCAATTATCATTGATGATATCGTCGTCACTCGATAATACGATTATATCAGATAGTGAATTCTCAGCGATGGTCAGTATTTTTGATTCCGCGATATCGAAATTAGAGCGACAACATGAATATAATAACAATGACAACACCGATGGAATCAGAAAACACGAACCCAAAAAAACAAAAAATGATCTCAATAATATCAACATTACCAGATTGTGAGTTCTCAGTGATGGTCAGTATTTATGATTCCTCGATACCAAAATTAGAAATAAATCATGAGTATAGCAGCGATGACGACACCGATGGAATTACTTCAACGAATAGTGGAGAACACGAACCCAGTACAAACGAGTATGATATCAATAACATCAACGAATCCAGAATTCAGTGTGAATTTCCCCTCTCCGGTCCCAGTGAAGGAGATAGCGCTAGCAAAACTACGAGTGTATCACAGTTGGCCTAATATCAGATCGGTTGCATTTAGTGGTCAGCAACCCAATAACACACTGGTGTTCTCGTATAAGAATAAACCCGATGGTACTCCAGAGTGGGAAACAGTTTCGTTACCAACTGGGTCGTACCAAATTAAGCAAATCAATGCTGAAATTCAGCGTAGAATAAAATCAATCACTGGAAAAGAATCAAAAATAGCTATTAATCTTCATCAACCGACGCTCTCGTCGTTGATCGAAATAAGCACAGAGGGATACATTGTAGATATATATAACAGCTCGTTAAGAACAGTGTTAGGATGGCCTGAATTACCACCGGAAAAATCCGCCACCGACTTAACCACGGACATACAATCATATCATGAAATCAATCCCAGTTATCGAGATAATTTATCTGATATAAGAAAAGGAAGAATCGCCGATAGATTTATATTTACCAACAAAGAAACATTGCAATGGGATTTTATCATTAAAAGAACAACCGACTCATCTGTTACTATTTCATTTACGCTAACTGACGTCCGTGGTTATTTTAATGAGATTAAACAATTATATGACACACAACTAGAACAACTACGGAAAACAAAATCGCAAAAACACGTTGAAATAATAAATCAGCTTATATCGGACATGAAATATATCTATGAACTAATTATTCAAACAATAATTAATGACAACAGCGACAATAAACAACGATTCCTAACCGATTACAATATCACAGAGGACAATCTGCGTAATTTCAAGTTTCCCAAATACAACGCTGATGAACTAGCAAGAATTGTTAAAACCGATATCAAGGCGCTACAAAAATCAGATTCAACTGTCCTCTTCAGGTATAATAATGATCCAGATGGTGGTGGTAGGCATATTGCCCCTCATAATGTGAATATTTCAACGGTGATTGCGCTCAATTTAGTATGTGATGCAATTGAAGGAAGCTATCAAATTAATCTAGAGCAATCAAATCAAGCTCAGCAGGGATATATTCTTTATTCATTTGCACCAACAGCTCCTCCAGGATTCCTAATTATTGAAAACCCAATTAATCCTGTCTACATGCGATGCCATAATAATTCGTTAACGAGAATTAATTTCAAACTCACTGACCAGTCAAATAATTTAATTGATCTACGCGGTGAGGTGTTAGCGATTAGTTTGTTTGTAAAATCCTAAGGACTTTCATCATAAATGATTTTCGTCCTACGGACTCGATCAAATATTTGGTTGAAATCGTAAATGATTTTTGTTAACCCAGTGATGAAATCACTAGCAGCAGAGAGGGTGGATGACAACGACGTTGGCGTATATAAGGAAATCTTATTTTATCGAATAGACGCCATTTTTTTTACTATTTGGCAGAAGCCTCAGATTTCCGAATCGACGCTCGGAAAGTTGTAGGGTTCACCCTCTCTGCTGCTGGCCTACATTGATTACATTGATTAGCTCACATTCTAAACTAAAGAATATGGTGCTAGTAACATAGATGCCTATTCTTTAGCGCATAAATTACAACTGAAGAATATGTTCTCCTCTCAGGAGTTTCATGGTAAAAGAAGACCATCTCAATCTCATACGATCACTTCCAAACTATCAGTCTGGCACAACGTTTAGTGACCAAATTTCTTATTAGACTGACCAGAACTTGTTTCTTCCAACGCGCATATTAAGCAAGAACGGCATTCTTGTTATTTCCAATTGATACAGGCGAACAAATAAGCAAAGAAATAAAGAGAGACCTAATAATAATGGTCTTAATTCCATGTTATCCAGGTCACTATATTAGGCATCCTTCAATTTAAATCTTCGACATATCAGTCTGAACGAAAAGGGTTTTTAGAAAGATTTCATCAAACGTCAAACAAAAGATTCAATCATATTTCCTTGATGTAGGACAAAATGGGGAAAAGAGCGTTCATTTCACGTTGTTTACTGTTTGGAAGAAGAATCTGGACTTATGTTCTTGTGTTTTAACTAGATTATTGATATGCTGTTCATAGGCCATTGAAGTTCTTTTTTAAGACAACCGTCTTTCAACCGACGATTCACTCAATAATCTTCTTGACCATGTCTTTGATTCAGAAATTGCTTTGAACGCTCTATCTGTTAATTCGGATAACGCGTTTCGGATATTGGCCTTTGATTCATGACCTAACACATGTACACACATTTTATTATGTATATTAAACTTTCGAGTTTGCATTTTGTTGGTTTTTTAGGGTATTACCTTGTCTTGCTTTGAATTTCTGTTTGTGATGACTATAATATGAAAAGATGATGCTTATTAAACTTTAAGTTCATAGTCTAATTTTGTCAACAAATTTGGTCGCAGGTTATATTTGAAAAGACCAACATCATGGGAATCATATTGTCTATATCAAGTGAAATTAAAAAGTCAAGATTTTGCAAAGAAAATGTTAATACATGCGTTTTGTTAGGTTTTTGCAATATATCAACAAAGGTTGTAGTTTCGTGATGTAATTGGAGATAAATCAGTTATTTAAAGTGTTTATTGTTCTTTCCGACTACTTTGTGATTGTCGCTAATTCATTCAAAGGCATTAGGAATTTTGTCATTGTAATACATCAAGATTCTACGTGTATATGCATTTTAAAACGTATGGAAATTTATTCACAACAGTCTATCATTTTCTTACTTGTTATAATAATAATAATAATAATAATAATAATAATAATAATAATAATAATAATAATATTAATAATAATAATAATAATGATGACTTTGTTTAGCGCCTAATCTTTCGAAGCTCTAAGCGCTTTACACCATCAATAATGATATGACTACACTACAGAACAACAAATGACAAAAACAATGAAATTGGAAAACATAAAAACGTGCTGAAAACATATAAGATACAAAAAATGATTAGGTCGCTAAGTTTGTCCCTTCAGTCGAAACAGGTGAGTCTTAAGAGCACTCTTAAAAGAGACCACTGTGTCTTTGTGTCTAATTTCAATGGGCAATTCGTTCCACGTCGCCAGGCCCTGGTGTGCAAATGAACGTTGTCTATATGACTTTGTTTTCACCTTGGGAACAATGAGTATACGATTATCAGAAGAAGAGCGTAAGGATTCACACGGATGAGGCTGGATAGGTATGTTGGACTGTAGTTTGTCATTGAAATTTAGCACAGAGAACAAATTTTGTGTTTGATTCTGTATCGCCAATAGCCAATATAGGGTACAGAGCAATGGTGAGGTGTGATCTGATCGAGGTACTCTAAAGATGATCTGTGTAGCTGTGTTTTGAACTTTTTGAAGTTTCTGGAATAAATATTGGGACGAACCAGACAGATTTGATTGAGTTACAGTTGTCCAGTCTTGAAAGTACTAATGAACACACAAGGGTTTTAGTGGCATCAACTGAAAGATATTTACGAATGGAACTAATGCGTCTCAATTCAAGATATGAAGCCTTGCATATGTTCATGACATGTTGGTGCAATGTGAGAGTACTGTCTAGAGTAACGCCTAGGTTCCGTACTGACTGTGAGAATTAGCAGCAGAGAGGGTGAACAGACCAAGTTTTCTAGGCGTCAATTTAGTAAACTAAGGCTTCCTTGAAAATACTTTTACAAGTGTCAATTTAGCAAACTGACGCTTCCCGAAATTGCTTATATAGGCGTCAATTTAGCAAACTGAGGCTTCCTCAAAAATGCTTAATAGAAGCCTCCATTCAGCAAAATAGCAGTAAAAAAAAAGACGCCATTTAGTTGACGTTCACCTCCTCGGCTGCTAATGCGCTAACTAAATATTTGATCAAGTCCGATACGATATCTTGTCCGAGAGTCTGCTAAATTTATCGTTATAAATCCGTATGGGGCGGTTCTAGCCATACTAAAGAAATTTTTAAATTTATTAAAATCCATATCACCGTCACACCAGTAATTAAAAATATTTTGTAATGTGTATTTTCCAGTACCGTTAAATACGCATACTAAATTGCAATTTTCTCTTATTATACTTGGAATCTGTGCGTATTTTTGAGTAACATATATCACATCTATGTTTTTATGTCTGCCTCGGGAAAATATTCTAGCAGGATTTGTTTGTCTTTCCAACATAACATCATCATATACGACTAAATTGTTAATACTTCCATCAATATCATCAATACTAGGTGCCTCTTCGATATCGGTTATAAACTCAATGATATCATCACCGTTAATTTCTCGCGCGGCATCATTAAAATCCTTTAGCACTTCATAACATCGTTGATCGTCTACACTCGGAGCAATCATGTACAATTTATCCCACTTCATCCATCTCGTTATCAAATTAAGTAGCAATTGTGTTTTGCCACTTCCAGATGGTCCGATGATAATCGCGCGAATAGAATCTGGTAACATTGCATGATGTTTAATAGGTTTTTGTTGTCGAGTAGCTGAATAATCAATTACATTCATAACTGTTATATATAAATTATGGATCTATATTGTGTGAAGTGTAGGACACGTACTGGCACAAATGACTTGACGACGATTACAACGAAAAATAATCGATCAGCGCTTTCTGGTAAATGCGTACAATGTAGTACGAAAAAATTTAGATTTACTTCCACGAAACCTTTAAAAAAAAACGAGGAGGTGATATTGCAGCCAAATTGACAAAACTCCCAGGAACACCGTGGGCAAAGTATCCAGGAGAAAAGCACCTTCCAGGATATAGCTACTGTGGACCGGGGACACGATTAGATATCAGACTTGATAATCAAAATCAGCCCCGACCCGGCGAGTATCCAATAAACGCTATTGATAAGGCGTGTCATATTCATGATGTCGCTTATAAAAGCAGTAATCTTCAACATAGACATCTCGCAGATGTAAAATTAATTCATGCGTTAAATGCTATTCCTGATAAATCCTTCAAAGAAAAATTGGCTTCGTGGTTGGTAAAATCTGCTATGAAGGGTAAATTGATGTTAGGTGCTGGTAATTGAAAATGCTAGCATTTTAATATGGAATCTATTTATTATTCTCCGAGAGGATACTGGAGAGGTTACGCAGCAATCAATAAACTAGCTAGTGCATCAAAGGTGAAAAAAACTACAGCGGCAAACTGGTTATCTAAACAGGCAATATGGCAAATTTATCTACCAGCGCCTAAACAAATTAACTATTCGCATTTTGATGTTACAACACCTAATGAAGTTCATCAAGCTGATATATTATTTCTGCCGCATGACAACGGTTACAAATACGCGTTAACGTTAGTTGATATTGCAAGTCGATACAAAGAAGCAGAACCGTTAAAAACAAAATCATCTACTGAAGTAGCTTCTGCATTTGAAAAAATTTATCGACGAGGTCCTCTGCGCTGGCCAAATCTGTTACAAGTTGATCCTGGCAAGGAATTTCAAGGTGTTGTTACATCTACGATGAAACATCATAATGTCGCCATCAGACGAGGACACACTGCGCTACATCGCGATCAGGCAATTGTTGAACGGTTTAATAAAACCCTTGCTGAGCGATTATTCGGATATCAATACGCAAAAGAATTCATCCAGGATAAACGATCCCGTGAATGGGTCAAGAGATTACCAGCTGTGATTACCGCAATCAATAATGAGATTACTAGAACAATTAATATGAAACCTGTCAACGCTATTAAGAAGGCGTCTATCAAAATGGAAATCCAAGGAATTTCACAAAAAGAACCAATTCTTGGTAGTAATGTCATTGTAAGGTACTTATATGAACCAGGAGAGCTTGAGGGTGGTAAAAAAAGAGCTACTGATCCTATTTGGAGTGTCACTACGCATAATATATCCGGCATAACACGATCTACGGGTAGACCTCCAATCTATAGACTGGATTCAACTGCTCCTCAGCGGGGTTTTACACGCGAACAATTACAAGTGATTCCCGAGGATACTCAATTATCACCGCGTGGTCTTAACTAGCACCTAAGGTGCTGGCACCTCTGCGTCTGTTGCACTCAAGACAAGTCAACCTCACATTGTTTCTGACATGACCGAGATTGTTATCATTTCTATCTACGGTAAATTGGCGAGGATCTTTATCCGACCAATTCCAACTCATTATACAATTGCAACTCGCGCAGTGATTGTTCTGTTGTTGCTTTAGTGTCTTAATTAATTCAGCATCAATGTCAAATTCTCTTTTATTTTTTTTATCCTGTTGTTTATAACCAGAGAGTTTTTTTCTGATTATATTATCATCGGTGTGTATATTACTTAATGTATTGTCATTATCATTAACCACAATTCTTCGAAGTTGGTTTATTCGCCGTACTCTGGATACTGCGAGATAAACTAAATTTGACCACTCAATATGATTATCTACTATCCAAAGAGTTGTATCGGATATAGTCAATCCCTGTGAAGAGTGTATTGTTGCTGCATAACCTAACGTCCATGGGGATTTATCAGCACCTAATGCATCTTTAACGACGCTGATATCAACCAGCACAATATCATTTAATACTAAATTCTGCTTTTGTTGTTGTCCAGGAATGTCAACGTCGATATTCTGCTTTCGTGTATCCTTAGGTCTATAACAGAGTGGTACTGGAAGCGTTGCAAATTTTTCTTTATGTAGCGCAAACAACTTCATCTGAAGTGCGTCTCTGACTATTTTTCTACTCGCGATTATTAAATCATTTGGCTTCCACATTTCCCAAAAATCATTCATGGGAGTTTCTGAAATTATTTCACGCGCTATTTCACATTGGATTTTATCCGGTTGTAATCTAATTAGCGCTTTGAATTCTCGTAATTGTTCATCAAGTGATCTATGGTCGGTATTAATCTCTTCATAATAATCTACAAATCCTTTTAACCATTCATGTGGAGATCCACCAACAAATGGCTGCGGTTGGCCGTGATCCCCGCACATGACGACTTTTGTGTTTTTTGTCAACAACCATGATAGAAATGTCTGTAATACTGTCAACGATATAGTACATACTTCATCAATGATTATTACATCAGGAATGAATTTATCGCCCATTCGATCAGGAGTCCATGTATCGCCTTTCCATCGAAAGAAGCTGTGATAAGTACAGGCTTTTACCCCCCGCGCTATCATCTCTCTGGCGAGTCTGTGAGTTGGTGTTAACACAACCATGGTTGACCGACGGAATAATTCGATTGCACGAGTTGTCTTTCCTGATCCACCACAGCCGTTTAAATAAACTGTCTTGTATCTACAAATCGGATCTGATACGGGCGGTGCAGTAGAAAATTCTGATTGAATCTCTGAGATATTATGGTTACTTTTCAAGTATTTATCATCCATAGCAACGTCTGCGGATTTACAATACTCATGTAGTGTTTCTTTTTTAAACCTCCAATTTCCCCACGCTTCCTTAGGATCTGTGAATTTAGCTACATCTGATTTGTATTTCTCATGGATATACATCGAATCAGTAGCTACTCTAACCGCGGTATTAGGAAATCTATTTATCATCGAGAATAGATTAATACAAGAATAGGCTAGCATAGAACTTCTCAAATGTGTGTATTGACAACTTTTTCCATCACAGTAGGTAACAACCGTACCTAGTTTCTTACCATTTCGAAGGACATCATCTACCCAAACATTATTAGTTCCGCTCGCAGATTTGTAAGCTTCCTCATCTAATTCCCCTGATAGAAAAGCGTTCTTACGGGTTACAAATTTCCCTTTTTTTATTAAATCAGATATTATGAAATTGTATTCTTCATCGTCTATGATTAATCTCGAAGAGTATTTTGCATTATCAAATCTTCCACCTTGAGTAAATTTACCGATTATTTTTCGTCCGAGATCTTTAGCCTCTCTATTACTACCTTCGAATAATTTCTTAGACCAATCTATGATTTGTTCCTCGCTGAAATTCTTCGAATTTCCATCTAGAAATTGTTTTCGTTGTTCGTTAATTATTTTTTCTAGATCGGGTTTTGGTAACCAAACATCTTTCTGAGCGTTATAACAAATAATCGCTTCACTGACAATTAACGATATTAGCATACCACAATCGATCATATACCGCAATAGCACAATTGGCATCCACGCTTTTTCATACATATGTCTACCAAGCCAAAGATAACTACACGGATGTAACCCTGTAGCTAATTCGAATGATATCACACGAGCGAACCCGGTTAAATCAAAATTAGAACTGCTAGCAGTTCCAGGCAATGGACCATTAATCGCAACACGAGTCATTTCATGTGTGGGATGTCCAAATCGTTTGAAGTACTCAGAGCATTCTCCATATCCGAGAAAACTTCCAGGATAACACGCGGATATATCAATTGAAATCATACCATCACGTGAGTATTTCGTATTCCACAATCCTCCATGACCAAATTCGACGCAACTCAACTTCACGTCCTCCAGAAAATCACTTCGTGTTGGGCGCCATGAATTCTTTTCTCTTGCGAAGTGAGCTACCACTGATGGAATAGTAAAACTATCCGTAAGTAGTTTTTCTACAGAAAATTCTTTAGAATTTTCTAAATACTCATTAGCGATTTTT
This sequence comes from Unio delphinus, assembly GCA_029339505.1. Taxonomy (NCBI): domain Eukaryota; kingdom Metazoa; phylum Mollusca; class Bivalvia; order Unionida; family Unionidae; genus Unio; species Unio delphinus. Next base: position 3,725,627 of record JAQISU010000234.1, on the reverse strand, counting down.
CTCATTCTAGTATCTAATTCTTCAGTTCGATATAATTCACCATTTGGTTTTACAAACTGATCAAATCCTATTTCCGGATCCTCATTACTCCTGAGTAACCATACTGACACAGGGTCGTCTTTGGTTAACGCGTGAATAGCATCAAATAATTTCTCTTCATAGAAATCATCCCTAGAAAATTCTTTAGGGATATATCGAACAGTTCTTTCTCGTGGAAATATATTTACCGCGGGTGTCCACGCGTGTTTGTTATGATCAATAATTTCAATTGGAGCTCCTCGCGATTGATATTTCGGTTCGTATAATACTTCTCCGGTTATTGTCGCTACCGATATTGGAAATTTTAATAATGCTTCTAATTTAGCTATATCGGAAATCGTTGCCCCGCGTTGTTTCACTGTCAATTCCCATTCGGTTATTTTGTTTCTTCGTAGATCAGTTAATTTGTTTCCCCGGGATGCATTTGTAAAGTGTTCTATTAACCGTGTTGCTACACAATTAAGTGGCAAAGCCACTGATGATGAAAACATTGGAGCTAGTTTTGTAATATTAGGATTATTATTTATTGGATATAACCCATACACAACTGCTGTTACAGGGTAAGATTTCTCATAGTATGGTTTGTCAATTCCAGTTAGAATTCCTGGTTTGGAATCTCTACTCACAATAACAGTTTTTTTATCCTTAAGGATTGGGTCAAATTTATCTCTGATAATCCATTCACCTTCCTCTTCGATAATGAATTTTATTCTAAAAAAATACCTCCGTAGAAATTGCTTTGCAATTTCACCAAGGTGTGAAAGTATCACAGCTGCTCTTATATCATTCATAGTAGCATCAATTACAGGTACATTGACATCTTCATCAATAATTCGAAATGTCGACCACGTATGAGATGCTCCATCACGCTTAAACTCATTAAAACAATCGCTGATTTTACTCAATAGTGGTTTATCATCTACTAGACTTTTAGGTATATCAGAGATTCTATCGAGATTAAATCTAACATTTTTCCAAGGCTTAATTTTCGATAATCTCTTGAACTCCTTCATATTATAATTAAAACAAGTATTTAAATAAGAAAATTTTATATAATGAATCATTGCAAATGGCTTATGATTGGATCAAAGACTCCGTGTAACAAATCATGCAGAAATGAATTCTGTGGGTATCATATGCAGAGTGTGAGAAACGGTTCGGAGGGACCTCTACCATGCTTGCATTGTGGGGTAGGTGTAAGAGGCAAGTCGCAGTTATGCATTAATTGCGGGGGTAAGCGTTATAGAGAGTTAAAACGTTATTATGACAAGCGAAGAATCAAAAATCCTGACGACGTCAATGACGGCAAAATCATAAAAACTACGGATGACTATATAAAAAGATTTGTTAATGTTATAATTCAGCCAATTAATGAATTAGACAAATAGATATATTATATATACAAATGAGCCAAGAATTTCAAAGACATCCTGTTATTAAAAATTACGAAGCTTCTAGTGATGGTGTTGTTAGACACAGTAAAAATAAGAAATCTGTTGGGCGGGATAATGGTATGGGTTATTTGATGTTTAATGCTGGAGGGAAAATGTATCTCAATCACCGTTTCGTTTATGAAGTGCATAATGGATTAATCAAGGATGGTTTTGTTATTGATCATATTGATTCTAATCCCAAGAATAACAAATTGAACAACCTTCAAGCTATTTCTCAATGTGAAAACACAAAACGAGGAAGAACTGGGAAATACCCGAAAATTGCTAGACCTGTAAGATCGTTTAATACTGACACGGAGATGGTATTTCAATCAATAACAGAAGCTGGTAGGTATTTCGATATTTTCCCCCCCTCGGTACAAAAAGTAGCAGAAGGAATTTATAAGACCGCTTTTTCAAAGCGTTTTAAAAACAAAATTCGGTTTATTTATGTATAATACGGGAGATAACTCCGTTAGGTATAACTCGTGTGAAATCCATAGGATTTCCACCAATGACAGAGTTACGGATCTTAAACACGGAAATACTAGCGTTGGAAAATCTTCGATTTTTCATTGGTTGTTATAATTAAATAAATCCGAACAAAACATAATCAATTTTGTCTTTTTTCAAGTATTAACAGAACTGTTTTATAAACACGTCGTATTTAAACATTTTTTTTAATGTCTATTTCAAGTATTATATGTGTTTTCAACGTTGTCAGTGATCGCTAATAAACAAACAAATAATTACAATCACTACACCTATTTTATATCACCTCGTCGTAATGAGTGTATATATACAAATTCGTCTTTATTATAATTGGGCATTAGCCGAAATTCAAGTGTAAACAAAACCACACCGTCACACGTGGTATGAACGTTATTATTGACATTCAAAACCAAAGTTTCGATTTTGCGGTTTTGTTTACACTTGAATGTAGAATAGCCCGCGTCATCCATTGTCATTGAAATCAATTCATTCATTGTTCACCTATAATCTATTGTTGTACCGTCGTCATTGTCATTGAAATCAATTCATTCATTGTTCACCTATAATCTATTGTTGTACCGTCGTCATTGTCATTGAAATCAATTCATTCATTGTTCACCTATAATCTATTGTTATGTGTTTGTCGGTTGTAACCGTTGAGCGCTGCTTGATGTATAAAACACCAAGGGGGTTCAAACGGTGAATTGTGCCGTCTTCATTCATTATATATAATCATAATCACCTATAATCGCATTAAGCTTCTGGGTATACTAAGATGATCAACACCTTAGTGTATCCAGAATTCATTTTAAAATACTTTGTATTTGAAATACTTTGCATTTTTAATTCTAAAGAATTTTCATACTTTGTATTTGAAATACTTTGCATTTAAACAAATATATTTTTATATATATATATATATGAATCTTGAAAATCTCAAATTGATTATTATTGAAATCAATAAGTTGAAGGATCAAAATGTAAAATTATGTTCAGGTTTGGATTGTGATCAAATTATGACCAATTTCGAGGATATACAATTTGCAGAACAGACAGGAAAATATGTTCTATCTAAGAAATATTTTTTAATTAAGAATATCCAAAAGTTTATACGTGAGAGCTTAGTCAATACTGAAGATGTTAATGTCTTCGTACCATTATGTAGCATCGTTGAACGTGTACGTAAGCAATTAGGATTAGAATATGAACAAAAGAGACTTATTAATTGTAAAGTGAGACAATTAAAAACATTAATGGAAAACTCTGAAGGTGATGAGCCCACGCGTAGAGAGCCTCCTTTGTTTGTATAACCAGTACGGTATGAGGAAGTAAAATTATGTGTGACTCAGTACAATAACAAGGAAGTATTAAAATTATTTGTATTTTTTAGTTAGTGATTTCTTTCGAAATGATTTGCAATGAAATGCTTTGCATTAAAAAATCCTTTGGATTTTTATTTGACAATTAGTGATACTCTTTTAATAATGATAGGAGAATCATTAACAACGAGATTAGCTAGAGAAAGACTTGAAGCTCTTAAGAAAATATTACCCCTTCGTGATAGAATCCGCGAAAAACTTCAACAGCGGCAATCAATGGCCACCGACTTCACAGAGGATACAGAACAACTTTTCAAACCGGTTGTCAAGGCAACTACAGATGTGAAAACAGCAACTGAACGGGCGATATACGGAGATGTCCCTAAAGAAGGTCCTAGAACAGAGAAGCCTCTTCTCCCTGTGTTGGAGAAAATAGCAAAACGAACTAAACAAACGAAACAAGCTGTACAAATACTTCCAGGTGAAATCGCAGGGGAGATGGAACTACAACGACAGCAAGAACGAGAAGAACGAGAAGAACTACAACGACAGCAAGAACAAGAAGAAGAAGAAGAAGAACAAGAACAACAACAAGAAGGCGCAGTTTCCACGAAGAGTCGTGTTGCCTTTATAGATAAAATCAAACCTAATATTGTATTACATATACAAGAATCTCAATTTGAAAAACCCAGCGATTACATCACCCTTGGTGAATTTGCTGTCAAGAGTTATAATATAAAAGGGGGAATTCTCAAAGAGGAGTATAAGGATAGTAAAATAAAAGAAGATATCTGGTATGATTGGATATATAAAACGAAGAAGAATATTAAGAGTCTTACTGAGAAGAGGAAGGAAGAAGAGTCGTATATAAACTTTCAGAATGGAATTAAGGAAGGAGTAAAAAAAGCTAAATCAGACCCTGAATTTCTTAGATTACCAAAACCCAGTTCAGAAATAAAAACACAAGGTGCAACTGGTATCACTGAAAAAAAAGGCAGTGGTTTAGTTGGAAACTCTAACGTAACATGTCCCGGCAATATTCTCGGTGATATATCACGATTAGAAATACTTGTAGGAGGAAAACGAGCCGGAAATAACTCACTGGAAATAATCAATGAAGCAGCTGATATCTGTAGGAGGTTATTTCAAGGTGGTATCATGGATATTGCAACATATAGAGATTTCATTGAGGAGTTAGCCGAAAATTCTCATGGTTATCATAGTGACTAATGTCACTGGAAATCCGTAGGTGGGAAATCGAAAATTTCCTGTGATTAGATAATTGGAAACACTAGCATTTGGAAAAACACTAGTGTTTTTGTATAGAAGAATGATCATACACTACAACCATGATAAACCAACGAACGTCTACGTGGTAAACTCACGATTACCAAAATACCGAGTATACTATGGAGATGGTCTCGGTAATACTATAATGGGATTATTTTCAAGAATGGCTCCAAAAGTGGCTCCATTTGCAAAACAGGCAGCAATGAAAGCAATTGATGTTATCCGAGATAAGGGTATTAACACTGTTGGTGATCTTGCTAGTAAGGCATTTTCAGCCGCTCGGGATAAACTAACAGCGTTAGTGAAATCACGAAGTGATTTTCGTAGAAATTTTTCAAAACCTGGAAATGCTAGCATTAGAAACACTAGTGTTTCTGGAATGACTTCACTGCCATCTACTGCAGTAATGCCTACACAGGTTAGTAAAATAATAAATAACGCCGTGGATAAAAAACTACAGTCGTTAATGACTAACGCCCAGGATAATATAACAGCAAATATGATAGCAGGAAGTGGGCTTTCGGGAAGTGGTTTTAAGAAGATTCGCCGGAAACGTTAGAAATATTTATTTGAACAGGATTTCCAATTATGATAGTTATTGTAGAAACACTAGTGTTTCTAATGCTAGCATTAGAAATATTTGTGTCAGAATCACTTGTGATTCTATTTATTTGAATAGGATGCTCAGTTGTTATGGTTATTGTAGAAACACTAGTGTTTCTAATGCTAGCATTAGAAATATTTGTGTCAGAATCACTTGTATCAGAAACATTAATGTCAGAATCACTTGTGATTCTACTAACGCTATCTTCATTATCAGATATTTTCATCATCATTATTAAAATACACCCAACTAAATAATTGGTTTTAAAAAATTATTTTTATATTATAAAATATTTATAATTTGCTAATTTTGTTAGATTTTTTACTTTTTTTACTCATTTTTCTAGTGTTTTTACTCATTTTTCTAGTGTTTTTATGCAATTCATCGACAAAATTTCATGAAAATCGAGGATGAAAACCCCAGGAATTCATTTAGAGAAAATCGATTTTGATCAGATTTTTTATCCTGTGAGGCTAAAATATATTGTTTCATCGAATTTTCGATGTTTTTTTATTGATTTTGTATTGTTTTTTAGCTAATCCGTCGACATAATTTCATGAAAATCGATTTTCTCTAAATGAATTCCTTGGGTTTTCAATTCAAAATTCCTTCAGAATTCTTTCAGAATTTTTGATTTAGACCATCGGATATATAATAAAAAATGTTCAAACAGAACCCTGATGTTGCATTTGACATGGAAGCCCCAGTACTTAAAGATGAATCTGTACGTGATTATCAATTTTTTGCTTATCACGCAGTGCAACCTGATCTTCGGTCACGAATTGAACTTCAAGTTCATGATACTAGTAAATACTTTTTACCCGCTGAAGCTTTTATTGAAGTCGAAGGTGAACTCGTAAGAGCTGCTGATACTCCTGCGATACCAGCGCCATATCCAGCTGGTACTCAAGTCGGTTTTGTCAATAATGGTATCATGGCGTTATTTGAAAGTGCAAGATATCTCATTGATGGAAAGGAAATTGAGTCGATAGAACGTGATGTTGATGTAGCAACAACAATAATAGGGCTAGCGAGATATTCCGACGATTATACAAGATCGGCCGGTCCCTCTATGATGTTTGCAAAGGATATTAAAAATACCACTGGGAAAAATCCATTTGTTGTAGGAAGACCAAATGATCGTGCTGGTGCTCCTGCTGATATCGAGGATATGATTATAAACGCTGATCCTAATTTCAATCTAGGAGCTGCAACACGTATGTCAATGTTGGAAGGGGGACGCAGATCATTTTCATGCGCGATTCCACTACATCATATATTTGGATTCTGTAGAAATATCCGAAAAGTTATCTATGGAGCGAAACATACTATAGCGGTTGTGCGAAAAGGTACTGACAATGATGCAATTTGGAGGATTCCAGCAGATCCTGCAAACCCAAATGCTGATGCCGGTAAAGTCATTTTAACAAAACTATCACTCTGGATGCCAGTGCTGACTCCATCGTTGTCAACAGAACCACGTTTACTATCATTTATGGATCAAGGGGGGAAGAGATTATTAAGTTGGCTAACAATGAGTACAGATGTTGTACAATCAACTGTTAACGGCATATTTACGTGGAACCTGGCATCAAAACAGGGTATTTCAGCTCCACGTCATATATTTATTGCGTTACAGGATACGACGAGAATTGGAAATCAACTCTCCTCCCATATGATATTTGATCGATTAGGTGTTAATGAAGTCTCGCTGAGAATAAACGGACAACAAGAACCATCCGAGGATATACAACTTAATTACGGTCAAAACCATATTGCACGAGTTTATCATCGATTGCTGTCGTATATGGGACGTGATCAAAATGTCGATACTGGTCTACAAATATCACAGTTGGATTTTAGTACTCTTTATCCAATTTATTACTTTTCGTTGGAACATCTTGACTTAATGAGACAGTCCGTCGTTGATATACATTTCCGAGCTCGTGTACTTCGTGGTGCTATCCCTGAATATAGAGCAATTGCTGTCATTCTCAGTGATAAATCAATGCTACTCGAAGGTGTTGGTGGACGAATGAGACTTATTGATGCACCAGTGGAAAATCTTTAAAAATTTGTAGAATTTTCATTGAATCACTTGCGATTTAGAATTAATCAGTTTTGTATAATGTCGTATAGTAATATCAATGTTACGTTGACACCTGGTCAGCTAAAAAAATTACAATCCAAATCAGCTAAGCAATGTGGAACCACAATAACGCTGAAACCTAATCAAATGAATGGCGGAGGGAATAAACTATCGCTGACGAAAACTCAGGTTAATCATTTTAATAAAGCGCTGAAAGAAAAAAAGGGAGTTCAGGTTACTCTTTCTACGAGCGCGATTAAAAATATGGAAAAGACTGGTGGTATATTCCCGTTGTTAGGGTTGATTCCAGGGTTGATTGCCGCAGCAGCCCCAGCGGTAGCGAAGGCAGCAGCGTTAGGAGCCATTGGTACCGCAGCAGGAATGGCGTTGAAAAAGGCAACTGGAAAGGGGTATAAAAAAAAAGGAAAAGGTCTAAGACTACCAGGAACCCCGAGTTCATGGTACAGCGGAAAGGGTCTTCGAATTCCAGGAACGATATAGTTCCTATGTCCAATTTTGATTTAATTGATACCGCTAAAAAATTAAAAATAAAAAATTTCAGAGGGGTTTTTATGAGAGATCAGTTACCGGCACAACCAAATGATGTTGAAACCGGTATTATTAATTTAGATAACAGCTCCGGACCTGGAACACATTGGGTTTGTTACGCAATTGATCCACGTGGGATTATTTATTTTGACTCATATGGATTAGCGCCGCCAAAAGAATTTATGCGTTATATAAAAGATTTTCCAATGAGGACTTGGTATTCTACACTACCAACACAAACAATGCTTGATCCACCAATATGCGGTCGAGAAGTATTAAATGTCCTTAATGCTATTTCGAAAGAATCTTTAAAACCACCTCATATAGTAGTAAATGAGTATACTAGCGGTAGAAAATCCATAGGATTTAAATGATAAAAAGATTTCTATAATAATGATTGATATTTGGGGACGACCTTTATCATCGCTGAAGAAACCTGATAGTGGAGTTGAAACCATCATTGATAACAAGGATGTTAAAAAACTAATCGAAGATGAAATATCCGAAATATTAAACCTAGCAAATGTTGATCCTGGTGAAATAGTTGTATTTCAAGATCGTCAGGGTAAATTGAAAAGTAGTAATATCTCTCTTAATGATATTTTGGTTAAACAACGAGACGCAGCAGAGGATACTATCGCGTTATTTTCTGATGGGGGTAAACTCAAACCAGGTGTATTTGTTTCAACGATTACGGATAAATTAGCAACATATGATAACACAGTGAATTCATTAAAATCGCTTAATGATAAGTATGATGATCATATAATTGTATTTGACCAGTTTACTGCATTACAAAGAAATATAGTTGACAAAATTGATAAGCCCATACTAGAATTTTTTGGAAATCCACCAGTGACCACACCAAAACTCACCACAATAAAAGATTCTATATTGGAACTAGCAACTCTTCAATCCGAATATGAAAAACACACGAAACTATTTATGACGTTTCGTAAAAACCTCATGGACAAGTTTATTGGGAGCCCATTTGATAAAATTGAAATAACACTTCCCGATATTAAAAAATCCATCGATGAACTTAAAACATTCAACAACGCAATAAGGGATGATGCAATGAGAATGATAAGTGTTGTTGAAAAAGTAAAAATTCCTCATAATAAATCTATCATCAACGTAGTATACACGATTCAACACGGATCATATACGTGGACTCCCACAAACAATATTTTAACCGTAACCGCAGCAGTCAAGGGTATTTATCGATTAACAATAGTATCACCGATTAAATCTCAGTTTGAAATATCATCAAGTAGTTCATCTGGAGTCAATAATACGATATCAACGATCATCGACAAGGATACAACTGAACAATTCACGATAAAAAATACAGATGAAAATCTAGTCAAGGTTTCAGTAACGTGGTACGTAGAATTCGTAGTGGATTTAAGTAAACAATTAAATTAATTTAAAAATTCTTTCACGATTCAAAATTACAAAGTAATTTGTAATTGAAAATGCTAACGCTTTTAAAATAAAATGACTCCATCATCGAATCAGTATCGCTATGATCAAGTCAGAGAATTTCAAACTAAACTCAGTTCTCTCTGTGAAGAATATCAAATAAAAATCAAAAAATACAAACGAAGAATAACCACAGTTGATATCACCGTGTACTCGGTGTCAGGAGTAATCACTGCTGCTGGAATAATACTATCTTCGGTTACAATGATTGCTCCGGTCGTAGTTCCAATCGCTATTTCCGCAGTGGCTACAATTGCTGGTATATTAACTGGGATCACAAAAAAACTATCATCGTGTAGCCAGAGTAAACTACATGATTATTTAATTAAATATCATATTGCATCTGCCGGTTACTCGCAATTATCCTCGTTGATATCATCGTCGTTGGATGACACAACAATATCAGATAGCGAATTTTCAACTATGGCTCAATTGTATAAATCAACAATGCTGAAATTAGAGCAGAATAATAATAATAATGTTGTCGCAAGAACTACTTCAACAAATAGTAACAAATACAACACCAGTGAAAACAAGCACGATATCAATAACCTCAACACGTCCCGAATTTAGTGTTAATTTTCCAATTCCTGTTCCCGTGAGCGAGATCGCACTAGCAAAACTACGAGTGTATCATAGCTGGCCTAATATTAGATCGGTAGCATTTGGTGGTCAACAACCGAATAATTCCTTGGTATTTGCAAACAAGAATCGTGAAGACGGAACACCAGATTGGCAGGTTGTTTCTATACCAACTGGGTCATATCAAATCGAACAGATCAATGCTGAATTTCAACGAAGAATAAAATCTCTCACCGGAAAAGAATCAAAAATCGCTATAACAGTTCACGAACCAACATTATCATCCGCTATCGAGATAAATACAGAAGGATACGTTGTAGATATTTATCAGAGTTCTATAAGATCAGTGTTAGGATGGCCTGAATTACCACCGGATAACTCGCGAGAAAATTCGAAGGATTTTCCACCCGAACCTAAAAAATCCGATTATACCACCAACAAAATAAAACCCGTCAATGAAGTCAAAAATTATCAAGATTATGCTCCTAATAAATTCTTGAATAAAGAAATTTTTGAATCAATTTATGTTCCTCTCATTAACGGAAATTTCACAGTAATGAATAATGATTTTTCACGACTGCTAATATCTATTAAATCCGGCTCTCTCACCAAGGATGAATTTATCAACGTCGTAGAAACGGGTAATAAAATCATCGACGATATGAAAATATTTCACTCGAAAATTATTCAAGAAGTATTAAATGAAGAAATCTTACATGATAAGTTTGCGGATCTATATAAGATTAATAAAACGGAGATTAAAGATTTTAAAATCCCTGGATATAATCCGGATAAACTAAAGAAACAACTTGACGATGCTATTGATATTGGGTTTAAAAGAATCCACGATAATTGGAAAAAATCGAAGAATCCCCCAGCAAATATTCTGAAATTTAATAATGATCCAGAAGGCGGCGGTAGACATATTGCTCCGAACAATGTGAATATTTCAACGGTGATTGCGCTCAATTTAGTATGTGACGTTATCGAAGGAAATTATCAAATAAATCTCGAACAATCAAATCAAGCTCAGCAAGGATATATTTTATACTCATTTGCACCAACGGCTCCTCCAGGATTTCTAATTATTGAAGACCCAACTAATCTAGTCTATATGCGATGTCATAATAATTTGTTAACGAGAATTAATTTCAAACTCACTGACCAATCTAATAATCTGATTGATTTACGAGGTGAGGTTTTACAAATTAGTTTGTTTGTGAAATCTTAAGGACTTGATCAAATATTTAGTTAGCGCATTAGCAGCCGAGGAGGTGAACGTCAACTAAATGGCGTCTTTTTTTTTACTGCTATTTTGCTGAATGGAGGCTTCTATTAAGCATTTTTGAGGAAGCCTCAGTTTGCTAAATTGACGCCTATATAAGCAATTTCGGGAAGCGTCAGTTTGCTAAATTGACACTTGTAAAAGTATTTTCAAGGAAGCCTTAGTTTACTAAATTGACGCCTAGAAAACTTGGTCTGTTCACCCTCTCTGCTGCTGAATTTAATGTTGGTGTTGCTGATATTTATTGTCTGAGGTAAAGGATGTGAATGAGAAAGTCTTTGTGTTGTGATCAGAATAGCCTCAGTTTATCATCATTCATCTGCAGCTTGTTACATGTCATCCATGATTTCAGATCAGAAATGCACTTCTCTACTTCATGAAGGTAACATCAACTTCAGTTGGGTGGCTAGACTTGTATATTTGGGTGTCATCAGCATACAATTGGTTCGACACTGGGTGATGATCTATGACACTTGAGAGCGGCTGAGTATACAGAATGAAGAGAACAGGTCCAAGAACAAATCCCTGTGCAACACCACAACATACGTCAACTGGGCTGAAGTGTATTCCATTTGCAGATATAATTTGTGTCCTGTTGACTAAGTAGGACTTGAACCACTGCAAGGCTATATTCTGAATGCCAAATACATGCTGGAGACGGTGAAGTAATATATCATGATCTATAGTGTCAAATGCTGCAGATAAATCCAGAACAGTGAGGACTGTAATCTTTCCACTATCCAAAGCAGAGAGAATGTCACAAAATACTTTCAGAATAGTAGTTTCCTTACTGTGGCAAGAGCGATATACATACTGTACATTGCTAAAAAGACTGTTTGAATTCAAATGAGATACAAGCTGACTTAGAACAACCTTTTCTAAGATTTATTTATATGAATGGGAGATTAGAAACTGGGTAGTAGTTCTTTAAGTCGTTATGGTCCAGCATTGGTTTCTTCAGCATTCAGCAGTGGCTTTACGATGGCAGTTTTGAAAAATGATGGGAATTCCCCTGATGAGAGAGAGAGATATTAATAACATCAGTTAGTGAAGGCAATATTGGATCTAAACACTCAAGCAGCAGTGATGTTGGAATTGGATCAAGTTCACAAGACTTTGGTGCACTTTTCATCACGATTGTCCGTACTAAATGAATAGAAACAGGTTAAAATGCTCCTAACGGTTGTCGCTGAAATTCTGCATCAGAACTATATGGTGAGGAATCAGTTGAAATTGTGCTGTCAAGCGAATGTCTAATGATTTGTCCTTTATCATCAAGAAATTTGCAAATTGGTCTATTAGGTCTAGTGGAAAGAAAATTGTTGGAAGTGGTGTACATTTGTTTCTTGGCATTAGTTTGTTAGTTATCTCGAAGAGCTCTTTGCAGCTGGGACTCTCCGTGATCTTAGTACTGTAGTGGGATGATTTGGCTAAATGGACTATGTTTGTGACGTTCTTCTTAGCGGCTTCGTAGATTTGTTTATGTTTAGTGAGTCTGGTGGAAAGCCAAAGCCTCTCTGCTTTTCGGCGACGTCTTTTAGCAGTGCGAAGCTGGTCACTAACACCGCTATACCATGGAGAACACTTTTTTTATTGATACTCTTCATTTGGTGGTTGGGGCATGTTTTTCAAACAATGAACGCAGGCAGTTATCAAGTTGTTTCACTGTTGGATGTAAGAAAGTTGTTAGGTTTTCTTGGATGCCATGCATGAATTTGGTTCTATTTATCATACGGAGGTTTCTCTTAGTAGCAAATAGAGGTGGAGGGTTTGGGACTGATACGTCGAGATGGCATACAATGTAGAGGTGATCCGATGAAAGTTCGTGGGATTCAAGGGTGGATTGCAGAATATTATCATCAGGTCTATAAAGAAACCAGTCTAAAATGTGACCAAGTTTATGGGTAGGTTGGTTAACCGACTGTTTAAGATTGAAAACATGAATGGAATCTAGGAGTTTTGACATGTATGGTTTACCAGGACAGTCAAAGTGAAAGTTGAAATCTCCAAGAATAATTAGGTTGCTACCTATCAAATTTCCATACTCTAGAAGATTTGGAAACTGCTCCAAAAAGAGAGATTCAGTCAGCTTGTTTTTTTACTAGGAGGAGGACGGTAGAGACAGAAAAAATGGACTGACCTTTGTTCCAGTGCGAATGTTGTTTGGACTAGTTCAAACGATGTGTGGCAGAAATTGAAGAATGTGTTGTACTTAAGGCATTTGATCATGGAATTCTTTGTAATTACAGCAATTCCATCTCCACGAGAGTTGCAGGGGAACGACTTGTTGGAGTAATCCCTGGGTGTTAAATCCGCACACTTAGATTCATCACCTGCGGAATGTAACCAAGTTTCTGTCAGGAAGGAGATGTCAATATTCTGGTCGTTAATAAATTTAACAATTTCTGTGCGCTTTTCCGGTGATCCTACTGATTGAGCGTTGAATAATGCAATACGTATTGGCATCCCTGGGACAGTTGACACAACGGTTGACGATTTAAGAGAAATTTGAACCAGGTTATTAAAATTAATGGCAGAATTTTTAAGCTGTTTATCCGTTACGGGCTAAAGGGAGATAACTGGAATTCTTCCTGTTCTACGCCGGCCAGCTTTGAAAGATCTTTTTTTTCACTTCCGTTTACATTTAAGAAATGATGTATTTATTCCCAGTTCGTTTACTCTTAAGCACAATGTAGTATCTAGAACCAAGGTGTGGTCATTTAATCCAATTAATGAGGGTCCGTCGTATTGTAAGCGGTCACGTGATGGTGGTTTATTCAGAAACAAATGACGTCTTAACATTGGGACAAAACAGCTGAGAAAAATTCTAATTGTTCTCGTTTCCAAAACAAGGATATGAATTAACACATACGAACGGAACAGCCAATGCATGATGAAACACAATAATGTAGACGATAATAGAGAACAAGCATAAATATCATAAATATAGCACAAAATCAGATGAGCCTATCTCGAGCAGTTAAGCTATGGCAGCCATATAACCTTAAAGATAATTGCGGATTTATTTAGCAACATTGAATGTTCGTCTGACATTGTCACTTTCTAATATAGGAAATAAACGTATTTGTTACTTTTACTAAATTGTATGGTTTCGCGTCTTTCTGTTGTAAAATTTAACACCAGCGTCGTAGATAATATAAGTATTTGGTACAATTTGTGTCCCTAGTGTTTTTGTTTCTAAATCTCCTGGAGAAATACATATCATATTCAGTTGCAAGTCACGAGACACTATTGGTAGACAAAGCGTTTTTATTACGCTATCTGCTTAGACAATTGATTGAGATGAGTTGCGTTTGAATCCCGATAAAACTGATTTAGAGTTCTGGCAGAAATCTTAAATAAAAATAACATTGATATGTTAAACGAAGTATCAGATATCTTTAATCGTTCTTCCTACCCCATTAAGTTCATAGGAGTGTTTATTTTTAAATGTAGAACCTTAATTAAAGACAGAGGGATAGACACCATTTCATGATGCAATTAATAGACGCTTTGTCAGTATGTATTGCTACGATTATATGGCTCTAAACTAATTAGCATTAAAGAGCAAACAACGAAACGATTTGTAAATTGAAAACGTAGCTTTTTCCCCTGAATAAGATAGTGAAATTTTAAAAGAGCTTACATCATTGTGAATGAAATCCCAAAGAGTTCCAACTATTTTATAACAGGTCCAAAAAGAATTAAATACCAATTGAATTCCATTTTGTATTCCACTTAAATTAAAATATTGAATACGTTAAACGTGTAAATGTGCCAATGACCTACAGTGTGGCTTCACGTGTTGAGACTCTTTTGATGTGTCACAAGAATATAACCCAAAACGTCCTTTCTGAAAATCTCTATAATTCTCCCAATCACACACACACACAAACACACACACACACACACACACACACACAACGTTACTAATTAATTTTAAAAGTAAACATAGTATCCACGTCTAAGCATTAAGTCCGTGTAGGAATCAGCTTTAAGTGACACTGGATTAAGTTTAAGAATCTATCAATCAATCAATCAAACCTAATCTATCAATCTGTCTATATTAAAGTACCATGATGCGTTTCTACATTCAGACAAATTATCGAAGTCATTTGCGCATACACGATGCATTATATAATTAAACAATTACAAAAAAAATATCAGTTAGAAAGTAGCTGGCTAATTGTGACGGGATTTAGTGGCTAGGCACACGTGCAAATGAAGTAAGAAAAGTTAACATTTCGGCCAGAATCTCTTCATTAAATATTCATGTAATGATACTACGTTGGGTGTAAATTAGTTATCAGTGTTTTTATTGCAGTGCTTATATGCATGTACACAAAATAACAGCAATGGCTTACCAACACAAAAAGACCGACCGAATATCAACAATAAAATTTGCCTGATCACCATGTATCACATTTATGTGACCAGCTATTGATCAATTACCATGACAAGACTTGTTATGTACAACAAATTTAATGGCCTCATTTGGCAGGTCCATATATTCATATCTGTCGAACATAAAATAAAAAGAATGCAATTAAAGATTTCATAACTCAAAGGTCGCTTAGAGTTTATCCGGAGAGCTGTAATTGAGTGTATAGTACCTACAAAGTATATATCGTGTTTAGTGATGCATACATCATACTATATCTTTCTTAAATATTTAATTAAGAGATGTTTTATTGGATGTTTCTATCAAATCTCATTCTTGTTGATCACACATAACTCATACGACTAGTGCTTTTCTTTTTTGCATGTCTTACGAGCTGATGAACTGCCGATGTTCAGTGATGTAAGCGATCGTACAAAAATGTATCCTATAACAAATGACACCTTAAATAAATAGGTATACCCATGTTAGCCACATAATCATCCTATATCCTTATAACCGAGTTTCATTAACATGATATAGTAAATATCAATATATTAGTCATTCAGTTTTAATTTTGACAATCTGGATATTTCGAGTCCTTCTTTCAATTATAATTGATGATTCTGTGCTTCATTTACAGCCTGTATATTCTGAAATTTAGCTTGTGTCAAAGGAAATTCTGTATGAAGGCATGGCTGGTACCTATTTGGTTCTACGACATCAATTATTTGGTCCCCTTGCGCTACAAGTATTAGCACGACTACCGTTGCCAAGTAAATATGTACCTACTTTTTGTTGCTTACTAGAAAACAGACTACTAGCCCGCAAGTACTGTAATCATTTAATGATAAGCAATTAGAGAAAACTAAAGATATTTACAAAATTTTACAAACCAATCAAATTAATTTTTAACATTTGAATTTCATAATTCATAACCATTGTTATTGCATATTAGTGTATAAAACAAATAATATACCAATCGTTAATATACGCTGAGTTATGTCTAGCACTGGGGCATCATGCCGCAGACATGTAGCATGATGTCCCACACCAGGCCGACCAGTACTAACACTAACCTCTTAATGCTGAGCTCCAAGCGAGAAAGCTGTTATTAACATTTTTGTAAGTCTTTGGTATGAGTCGGCCCGGGATCGAACACACTACCTCCCACTTTCGGGGCGGACTCTCTAACCACTAGGCCACTGGAGCTATCCCCAGAGCTTGGCTATGAGCAACATTTCACAAGCGACCAAATAGCTTCGCGTATCAC
Organism: Unio delphinus; assembly: GCA_029339505.1. NCBI lineage: Eukaryota > Metazoa > Mollusca > Bivalvia > Unionida > Unionidae > Unio > Unio delphinus. The sequence goes on along the minus strand of JAQISU010000234.1, from coordinate 3,708,809 downwards.
ATTTACTAGTGTAACGTGTTTATGCTCTAATAAACAGTAGCACAGAAAAATCTAATCTATAGTCTATACTTCCTTGTATAATCACAATATTTCAGATTCCGGTGTAGGGAATCCGAACAAAATTTTGATAATTCGTCTTTGTTTAATACTTCCCACTCCAATAATGAAATGTTATTTACCTCTTCACTAGTCCCTTCATGACCTTGACCTTCATGACCTTGACAACAACTAATCTTTAAAAAAAAAAAAAAAACTATTTATATGTCTGCGATTAAACTTGAATCAAAGTCAAGATCTAGGTCTACATTATTTTGTTACCAAACAAATGAGGCTAACATATTTTCCAACAGAAACATTACCTCTAATGAAAATATATATATTACAATAGTACGCAGGGAAAAAAAACTTTCACACTGACAAACAATATCAATTTAAAACAAATATATATCAAATCATATATACATAACACTTACCACTAACAAATAGAAAGATTTATATGATAAAGCGTATTGTTTACCATAGATTAATTATACACAAGGATTGACAAAAACACAAGTACTCGTATGTATTACAGTGTAATGAAATAGTAATTTCTACACACGGAAAAGTGCTCGTGTTGTTAATTTATCTTTTCCCTCCTTGCGCTTGATATTAACATCATTTACGTAACAATAAATTCCTTCTTTAGCTGTCTTAGTAGTCCGCTACAATGAGATATCCTTGACCTTAGCATCTATAGGTTTAACTAGTCTGTCCCACAATATGTTTAACTAGCACGACACAACTGACTTTGTATAAATTTTCATATTTGCATGGGTGAGACTGTCAATGAATTTCCGAATTGTTGCTAAATGTTTTTTCCAGGTGTCATTGTAGATGATGACACTGATGTAAGCATCATAATTATCTAGACCAGAGGTGACCATATTCATAAGACGTTGAAAGGTGCTTAGCGACACTTTCATCCCAGACGGCTTTAATTTATTAATGGTACAGTCCATCTGGAGTCACTATTTCCGACATTTCCTTTGCTCTTTCCGTTAGTCGGATTTGCCAAAAATGTTCAGAAGGTAGAATTTCGTAACAAACCTGGCATTTCTGATCTTATCAATAAAATCATAGATTTCTAACAAGTAAAATGAATCCATCTTTGTCACACCTTTCACCTTCATATAAGTAGTACACATCAGGACAGTATTATCTGGTTTTGGAGAAAGTATGAATTGTAAAATAAAGTACTAGCTCATTAAGTTTTTTAACAGCAATACTACATTTTGTGTCAAATTTTCATGTTTGAGAGGATTCATTCTGTACGGGTGTCGCTTGAGAGGTTTGGAATCTCCAGTTTAAACGTCATGGACAATTTTGTTGGTCTTGGTTGGAACATCTGGAAAAAAGTGTTCGCATTGAAACGTGACCTTTTGGCAAGTCCAACAATTGAAAATTATCAATTAAAAACCAATGTTCTCCTTCCTTTTAAAGCAGAGAGAGAGAGAGAGAGACAGAGAGAGACAGAGAGAGAGAGATGGGGTTGTGGGGTGCAGGTAATGCAGATCAAATCAGCGTGCAACAGTTGTGTTAATGTCGAAAAAGCTAGACAGTTATAGTTACACCCAACTCTTAGAATAAATTAAAACTTCAAACTTTATTGTTCTGTGCATTGCTGCTATCATTACGAAATCCAGTTTGCAAAAATATTTTTATTTGTCATTTGAGAAAAAGGTCACTAGCAAACATTGTTTAAGACCAATACAACCAACATTGAGTAAATGTTCCGTCATTACAGTACACAAACGAACATCGCCTAAAGATTTGAAGAAAAGAAACAATTGAAAAGTTCGTATAACATAAAAATCTGCAATACATGCGAAAATCAAAACAGGATGTATCAGTACAAAAATCAAAAGTATCTAATATTAATTCGCCTTCCTATCAGTCAATTCTACTGCTCGGATTAATAAGAGATGCCCTACATTTTAAGAGTCTGTACTGCCAATTCATTAACTAGATTAAGACACGCTTTGCGATTACGCTGCTTTCTGAAAAATAGTAATTGACTATACACATGAGCATTTTGCATATAGTGTCATTAGCATCAAAGCTGCTCGAGATTTTCAGTCTAATCTTTCAAGCTCCACAATTTCCTAACCGTGATGTTAAAGGTGGTGAAGTCCGAACGCGTGTTGCAACTGCAGTATTCTTTTTCTCTAGTGCGATCTGATACATTTGGATCGTAATGAAATAATAATGGCTATTTCATGTGTCTTTAATCCATTTGATGTAGATATTAGGCGTGGTCCATGACTACGTTTTAAAAGAATAATTACGTCAACTCACCCGATTTATTGACACGTTTCTTAAAACAAAGGTACAGTTGCCGCTGGAAAACGCGTTTCAAAAGTTTCAACAATACATAAAACATTGCAGTGTCACAGAATTCTTTATATTCTGAATATTTTGCATCGCTTCTACTTTCGTGCTATACACCAAGCATAATATATATTGGTTTTGTATGGAAAACTGTTCTTTTTGCAATCTTTTCGAATCAATGCATGTCAATTCCGCACCACCCCCATGTAAGGTGATGAATACCTTCTGATTTACAACGGGTCGAAAAAATAACATTTTTTCCAAAGCAATTTGAAATAGATCGTCCGTTCAGCCAGTGCGTTTAGACCACTATCAAAGGACCTTTGTAGCTCAGGTTATCCTTAGGTGTTCATACATTTTTAGTTTGATAGACATTAACATATACAATAATGGGTAACAGACAAATTGCATTGGATATTTAGAAATGAATACGATGTTATAATAGATTACCATTATAATGTTCCATTGTAACAGTGGAGCGATATTAGTGGAGAAGTTACGTTCTAGAAGTATTGCATAATTTTTATATACTTTTTTTATGGGCTAACAATGTTCTAATTTGGTGTATTTACGACACAAAATATTCAATAAGTCTGCTTTACATTGATTTACTTATTTTCGCCTAATGTGCCTTTATCGTAACGAATGTAGAAATAAGACATTTTACAGCTGATATCCACACTAGGGTTACGAACAGTGCCTTGAGCAAAGAAGAGTCTGCAGCGACTAATTCTAAAACTACAACTCACTTCGCATCCTAACTCTGTAAATCTAATAAATTTAATGTTGTTGACCTCCGTTATAATAAAACTAATTCTTGTTTCAATTGGGTCAACATCAACTCTAATCTGTTTTTTATTCCCAACTATGTTTCTTCTCTAGGAAAGATGACGTTAACCTGCGTCATATGGTAAACCGTTTTTGCTAGTCCTATACAATAAAGAGTCGTCACAATTTGCATATCATAATATATTAAAACTTTAACATTTCAAAATATATTTTACTTTAATTGTGCTCAAAGGCAAGAAAGGAGTCCTAAATGTTTAGACCTCAATATTAAAGAATTAAGCATGAAGTATTTTTTCTCAGCATGTTGCACAACAATACATTTCCTGCTAAAATCTCATACCCAATTTGAAAGTATGTGATTGAGCTAAACGTGATCTTATCGAGAATACGACGTTTCGTAGACATATCGGCAATTAGGAGTTGTTGTATAGAACGAGCATGAAAATTATACTCCAACTTTGCTAATGAATTTGAAAGGTAAATATAATATCGACGTCTAAGCACAAAGTCTGTGTCGAAATCAGCTTTAAGTGGCACTGGATTAAGTTAAGAATCAATCAATCAAATATATCCATCGATCTAAATATCCATCTATCTAAGTATCTAAGTGATGCGTTTTTTAATTCAGACTACTTCTCTAAGTTATGTATGCATACAGGAGGTATTATATAATTAAACAATTGGAATAAAAAAACGAACTGGAAAAGGAACAAATGTATACCGAAAACACTTTCTGTCAAAGAAAATTACTTTTTTGCCATCATCACCACTAATTCTTCATAATTCACCTGGCCGTCTCCATCTTTGTCGACTTCTCGAATCATTTCGTCAAATTCCGCATCTGTTAATTTGTCTCCCAATTTTGTCATTAAATGCCGCAGTTCAGCTGAACTGATAAACCCATTTCCATCTCTGTCAAAAACACGGAATGCTTCACGGAGTTCTTCTTCACCGTCAATGTCCTTCATGTTTGCTATCATCATTGTGACAAACTCATTAAAGTCTATTCTGCCGTTGCCATCAACATCAACTTCAGCGATCATGTTTGTCAAATCTGCTTCAGTTGGATTCTGGCCCATAGATCTCATAACAGCTCCCAGTTCCTTGGTCTTGATTTTGCCATCTCCATCTTTGTCAAACATGTTGAAAGCTTCTTTAAATTCATATAATTGGTCTTGCGTCAGTTTGTCTACCATTTGTATTGAAAGGGACTGAAAATTTAACACGATGACGGTAGACTTTGATGGCAGCTTGGTAATTCGCAAGATGCGAAGTAACGCTTACCGCTTTTAACTACAGGAGACTAATGCTTCTCTGGATAGTTGCACATACACAAATGTATATGGAATTATTTCTAATTTTCCATCAGGAAAAGACAACTCGACTTATCAGTCAGGAAGTAGTTGAAGTGCACCAAGAAGCGATTGGTAAGACGCACGTGTAAATGAAGTAAGAAACGTTCACATTTTGGCCAGTATCTCATCTTGTAAATATTGTTGTCAGGATGTTAATTTTTGGGACAAAAATTAGTAATCAGTGTTTGTATTGCAGTACTTATATGCATGAACATAACATTATAAATTTGGTTTTCCAACACAAAGCGATCGACGGAATATCAACAATAAAATTTGCCTGATCACCATATATCACATTTATGTGACCAGCTTTTGATCAATTACTATGAGAAAAGACTTTTGTTATATACCACAAATTTAATGGCGTCATTTGTCAGGTCCATATATTCTTATCTCTCGAACATAAAATAAAAAGAATGCAATTAAAGACTTCATAATTCAAAGGTCACTTAGAGTTTATCCGGAGAGCTGTAATTGAGTGTATAGTACCTACAAAGTATATATCGTGTTTAGTGTTGCTTACATCATACTATATCTTTTTTAAATATTTAATTAGGAGATGTTTTATTGGATGTTTGTATCAAATCTCATTCTTGTAGATCACACATAAATCCATACGACTAGTGCTGTTTTTGTTGGCATCTTTCAACAGCTGATGAACTGCCGATGTTCAGTGATGTAAGCGATCGTACAAAAATGTATCCTATAACAAATTACACCTTAAATAAATAGGTATACCTATGTTAGCCACTTAATCATACTATATCGATATAGTAAATATTAATATATTAGTCATTCAGTTTTAATTTTGGCAATCTGGATATTTCGGGTCCATCTTTCAATTATAATTGGTGGTTCTGTGCTTCGTTTATATCATGTATATTTTTAAAATTAGCTTGTCAAAGGAAATTCTGTATGAACGCATGGCTGGTACATATTTGGTTCTACGACATCAATCATTTGGTCCCCTTGCGCTACAAGTATTAGCACGACTACCGTTGCCAAGTAAATATGTACCTACTTTTTGTTGCTTACTAGAAAACAGACTACTAACCCGCAAGTATTGTAATCATTTAATGATAAGCAATTAGAGAAAACTAAAGATATTTACAAAATTTTACAAACCAATCAAATTAATTTTTAACATTTCAATTTAATAATTCATAACCATTGTCTTGCATATTAGTGTATAAAACAAATAATATACCAATCGTTTATATACGATGAGTTATGTCTCGCACTGGGGCATCATGCCGCAAACATGTAGCATGATGTCCCACCCAGTCACAATATCCTGACACCAGGCCGACCAGTCCTAACACTAACCTCTTAATGCTGAGCGCCAAGCCAGGAAGCTGTTAGTACCATGTTTGTAAGTCTTTGGTATGACTCGGCCCGGGATTGAATACACTACCTACCACTTCCGGGGCGGACGCTCTAATCACTAGGCCATTGGAGCGGTCCCCAGAGCTTGGCTATGAGCAACATTTCACAAGCGACCAAATAGCTTCGCGTATCACATTTACTAGTGTAACGTGTTTATGCTCTAATAAACAGTAGCACAGAAAAATCTAATCTATAGTCTATACTTCCTTGTATAATCACAATATTTCAGATTCCGGTGTAGGGAATCCGAAATTTTTTGATAATTCGTCTTTGTTTAATACATGGCAACATCAAAGGAAAATTATTTGATGTCATTTTAAAAGCCCAAATACTAAAGATATTTCACTAAAATTATGATTATATCATTTTCTAAGACGCATATTTGAAAAATCTTCAAATTGCTAATAAAAAAACGGGAAGAATCTACTGATCATTTATATCACGTACTCCTAACAGGACACTGACGAGAATAATTTATTTCCACTCCAATAATGAAAAGTTGTTTACTTCTTCACTAATCCCATCATAACCTTGACAACAACTAATCTTTAAAAACTAAAAAAAAAAATTTATATGGCTGCCATGAACCTTGAATCAAAGTCAAGATCTAGGTCTACATTACTTTGTTACCAATCAAATGAGGCCAACATATTTTCTAACAGAAACATTACCTCTAATGAAAATATATATATTACAATAGTATGCAAGGAAAAAAACTTTCAAACTGACAAACAATATCAATTTAAAACAAATATATATCAAATCAGATGTACATAACACTTACCCATAACAAATTGAAAGATTTATATGATAAAGCGTATTGTTTACCATAGATTAATTATACACGAAGATTAACAAAAACATAAGTACTCGTATGTATTACAGTGTAATGAAATAGTAATTTCTACACACGGAAAAGTGCTCGTGTTGTTAATTTATCTTTTCCCTCCTTGCGCTTGATATTAACATCATTTACGTAACAATAAATTCCTTCTTTAGCTGTCTTAGTAGTCCGCTACAATGAGATATCCTTGACCTTAGCATCTATAGGTTTAACTAGTCTGTCCCACAATATGTTTAACTAGCACGGCACAACTGACTTTGTATAAATTTTCATATTTGCTTGGGTGAGACTGTCAATGAATTTCCGAATTGTTGCTAAATGTTTTTTCCAGGTGTCATTGTAGATGATGACACTGATGTAAGCATCAAAATTATCTAGACCAGAGGTGACCATATTCATAAGACGTTGAAAGGTGCTTAGCGACACTTTCATCCCAGACGGCTCTTATTTATTAATGGTACAGTCCATCTGGAGTCACTATTTCCGACATTTCCTTTGCTCTTTCCGTTAGTCGGATTTGCCAAAAATGTTCAGAAGGTAGAATTTCGTAACAAACCTGGCATTTCTGATCTTATCAATAAAATCATAGATTTCTAGCAAGTAAAATGAATCCGTCTTTGTCACACCTTTCACCTTCATATAAGTAGTACACATCAGGACAGTATTATCTGGTTTTGGAGCAAGTATGCATTGTAAAATAAAGTCACTTTTACTAGCTCATTAAGTTTTTTAACAGCAATACTACATTTTGTGTCAAATTTTCATGTTTGAGAGGATTCATTCTGTACGGGTGTCGCTTGAGAGGTTTGGAATCTCCAGTTTAAACGTCATGGACAATTTTGTTGGTCTTGGTTGGAACATCTGGAAAAAAGTGTTCGCATTGAAACGTGACCTTTTGGCAAGTCCAACAATTGAAAATTATCAATTAAAAACCAATGTTCTCCTTCCTTTTAAAGCAGAGAGAGAGAGAGAGAGAGAGAGACAGAGAGAGAGAGAGAGAGATGGGGTTGTGGGGTGCAGGTAATGCAGATCAAATCAGCGTGCAACAGTTGTGTTAATGTCGAAAAAGCTAGACAGTTATAGTTACACCCAACTCTTAGAATAAATTAAAACTTCAAACTTTATTGTTCTGTGCATTGCTGCTATCATTACGAAATCCAGTTTGCAAAAATATTTTTATTTGTCATTTGAGAAAAAGGTCACTGGCTAACATTGTTTAAGACCAATACAACCAACATTGAGTAAATGTTCCGTCATTACAGTACACAAACGAACATCGCCTAAAGATTTGAAGAAAAGAAACAATTGAAAAGTTCGTATAACATAAAAATCTGCAATACATGCGAAAATCAAAACAGGATGTATCAGTACAAAAATCAAAAGTATCTAATATTAATTCGCCTTCCTATCAGTCAATTCTACTGCTCGGATTAATAAGAGATACCCTACATTTTAAGAGTCTGTACTGCCAATTCAGTAACTAGATTAAGACACGCTTTGCGATTACGCTGCTTTCTGAAAAATAGTAATTGACTATACACATGAGCATTTTGCATGTAGTGTCATTAGCATCAAAACTGCTCGAGATTTTCAGTCTAATCTTTCAAGCTCCACAATTTCCTAACCGTGATGTTAAAGGTGGTGAAGTCCGAACGCGTGTTGCAACTGCAGTATTCTTTTTCTCTAGTGCGATCTGATACATTTGGATTGTAATGAAATAATAATGGCTATTTCATGTGTCTTTAATCCATTTGATTTAGATATTAGACGTGGTCCATAACTACGTTTTAAAGGAATAATTACGTCAACTCACCCGTTTCTTAAAACAAAGGTACAGTTGCCGCTGGAAAACGCGTTTCAAAAGTTTCAACAAGACATACAACATTGCAGTGTCACAGAATTCTTTATATTCTGAATATTTTGCATCGCTTCTACTTTCGTGCTATACACCAAGCATAATATATACTAGTTTTACATGGTAAACTGTTGTTTTTGCAATCTTTTCGAATCAATGCATGTCAATTCCGCACCACCCGTATGTAAGGTGATGATTACTTTCTGCTTTACAACAGGTCGTAAAAATACATTTTTTCCAAAGCAATGTGAAGTAGATTGTCCGTTCAGCCAGTGGGTTTAGACCACTATCAAAGGACCTTTGTAGCTCAGGTTATCCTTAGGTGTTCATACATTTTTAGTTTGATAGACATTAACATATAAAATAATGGGTAACAGACAAATTGCATTGGAAATTTAGAAATGAATACGATTTTATAAAAGATTACCATTATAATGTTCCATTGTAACAGTGTAGCGATAGGAGTGGAGAATTTACGTTCTAGAAGTATTGCGTACTTTTATATACTTTTTTATTGGCCAACAATGTTCTAATTTAGTGTATTTACGACAAAAAATGTTCAATATTTCTGCTTTACATTGATTTACTTATTTTCGCCTAATGTGCCTTTGTTGTATCGAATGTAGAAATGCAAGATATTAAATAGCCGATATCTACACTAGGTTACGAACCGTACCTTGAGCAATGAAGAGTCTGCAGCGACTAATTCTAAAACTACAACTCACTTCGCATCCTAACTCTGTAAATCTAATAAATTTAATGTTGTTGACCTCCGTTATAATAAAACTAATTCTTGTTTCAATTTGGTCAACATCACCTCTAACCAGTTTTTTTATTCCCAACTATGTTTCTTCTCTAGGAAAGATGACGTTAACCTGCGTCATATGGTAAACCGTTTTTGCTAGTCCTATACAATCAAGAGTCGTCACACTTTGCATATCATAATATATTAAAACTTTAAACTATAACATTTCTAAATATATTTTACTTTAATTATTTTCAAAGGCAAGAAAGGAGTCTTAAATGTTTAGACCTCAATATTAAAGAATTAAACATGAAATATTTTTTCTCAGCATGTTGCACAACAATACATTTCCTGCTAACATCACATACCCAATTTGAAAGTATGTGATTGAGCTAAACGTGATCTTATCGAGAATACGACGTTTCCTAGACATATTGGCAATTAGGAGTTGTTGTATATAACGAGAATGAAAATTATACTCCAACTTTGCTAATGAATTTGAAAGGTAAATATAATATCGACGTCTAAGCATAAAGTCCGTATCGAAATCAGCGTTAAGTGGCACTGAATTAAGTTAAGAATCAATCAATCAAATCTATTCATCTATCTATATATCAATCTAAGTGATGCGTTTTTTCATTCAGACTACTTCTCTAAGTTATTTAGGCACACAGAAGGTATCATATAATGAAGCAATTACAATAAAAAACGAACTGGAAAAGGAACAAATGTATACCGAAAACACGTTCTGTCAAAGAAAATTACTTTTTTGTCATCATCACCACAAATTCTTCATAATTCACCTGGCCGTCTCCATCTATGTCGACTTCTCGAATCATTTCATCAACTTCCGCATCTGTTAATTTGTCACCCATGTTTGTCATTACATGCCGCAGTTCAGCTGAACTGATAAACCCATTTCCATCTCTGTCAAAAACACGGAATGCTTCACGGAGTCCTTCTTCACCGTTAATGTCTTTCATGTTTGCTATCATCATTGTGACAAACTCATTAAAGTCTATTCTGCCGTTGCCATCAACATCAACTTCAGCGATCATGTTTGTCAAATCTGCTTCAGTTGGATTCTGGCCCATAGATCTCATAACAGCTCCCAGTTCCTTGGTAGTGATTGTGCCATCTCCGTCTTTGTCATACATGTTGAAAGCTTCTTTAAATTCATCTAATTGGTCTTGCGTCAGTTTGTCTACCATTTTGTATTGAAATGGACTGAAAATTTAACACGATGACGGTAGACTTTGATGGCAGCTTGGTAATTCGCAAGATGCGAAGTAACGCTTTCCGCTTTTAACTACAGGAGACTAATGCTTCTCTGGATAGTTGCACATACACAAATGTATATGGAATTATTTCTAATTTTGCATCAGGAAAAGACAACTCGACTTATCAGTCAGGAAGTAGTTGGCGAAGTGTGCCAAAAAGCGATCGGCAAGACGCACGTGTAAATGAAGTAAGAAACGTTCACATTTTGGCCAGTATATCACCATATAAATATTGCTGTAAGGATGCTAATTTTTGGGACAAAAAAATTAGTTATCAGTGTTTGTATTGCAGTGCTTATATGCATGAACACAATATAATAAATTTGGTTTTCCAACACAAACAGACCGACCGAATATCAACAATAAAATTTGTCTGATCACCATATATCACATTTATGTGACCAGCTTTTGATCAATTACCATGAGAAAATACTTTTGTTATATACCACAAATTTAATGGCGTCATTTGTCAGGTCCATATATTCATATCTCTCGAACATAAAATAAAAAGAATGCAATTAAAGACTTCATAATTCAAAGGTCGCTTAGAGTTTATCTGGAGAGCTGTACTTGACTCTACAGTACCTATATAGTATAAATCGTGTTAAGCATTATATCTATCACTTCATATGTTTAAAAATAAATTATTAGTTTAATAGTTAGTTTTATTGGATGTTTATCAAATCTCATTCGTGTAGATCACACTTTAGCCATACAACTAGTGCTTTTTGTTCCATGTTTCACGAGGTGAAATACTAACTGCCCTTTTCCATTGATTTAAGCGATCCAACAAAGATATCCCCTATTCAAAATGACATGCTAAATAAATACATATGTTAGGCACATAATCGCACTTCATTATTATATCTGACATATTTGCTTTAAAGTACGACAACAATATACGCTAATGTTCAGTTATTATTTTGGCAATCTGGATGTTTCTGCTTTACCTTTCTATTGAACTTGGTCTCGCTCTCATTCATTTTATGTCGGTTCTGTTCTTACTTTTCCGAACCTAAAATCACCAGGCCATTTGATTGTTTATGTTGGCTGGGTCCAGTTTCGTAAATTGGCCCCTGGCAAATTTCTTAACTTAAGGGTATGGTGTGAGTTTTTGAGCTACTATTGTGTAATAATTAAAGATATGGATAAATTTGTGAATTAGGTGTTTCAGGCTTGTGTTGTTCTTGAAATTGATGTCAGACATGCACACTTTCCATAGTTACTCTGCAGTATGTTGATAGTGAAATACCAATAGTCGGCTAGGAAGAAGAGCTAGCGTCCCATAGCAGTAGACACGTGGGTTCAAGGCAAGTAGAATATCTCAAAAACGGCATGGATGACAACTATTATGAATTGCATCAAGCTATTTAGTTTTTCAAAATTTTCATCCAGGGAAAGGCCTTGCGTTTGCACTGTGAGCACCACATGCTGTCAAAAATGGCCTTCAATGTAAAAAATGCATGTATAAAATAGGGGTTGGGGTACATAAACATTTTATTCTAAGAACTTCAGTAGACTTGTCAGGTCAAGTGTGTGATATGATTATGTTGCGCTATATAATACCTATCCAGAAATATGGACCTTTTTGACCTCACTCACATATTATATTTTTAATAAATTGTTATATTAGGCAGGTGTATGCGACATTAAATTTGTACATAAAAACTGGACCCTGCCCCCTGAATATTCTGAAAACGTGCCTGCGTCAAATGGAATCATGTCTGAAGGCATGGCCGGCACCTGTTTAGTTCTACAACACCAATCATTTTGTCCCCTTGCGCTACATGTTTTAGCGCGTCTACCGTAGCGCGGAGTAAACATGTACCAAGTTAATGTTGTTCACTATACAATAGACTACTGTAAGGCCATTATTGTAATCATTTAATAATAAGCAACTAAAGAAAAAATAAACATATTTGCTGAATTTTTAAACCAATTAGATTAAGTTTTCACATTTCAATTACATCATTCATAGGCTTAGTATCTTATGAAATGCACAGTCGTTTCTAAAACAAATATATCGATCGTAAATATACGCAGAGATCAGTCGACACAAATAGTAGTATTAATTAGTTGAAAACGAGAATTTTATCTAAAATCTAATTCATGCATCCTCTACGTCTCTCTCTCTCTCTCTCTCTCTCTCTCTCTCTCTCTCTCTCTCTCTCCATAATTTAACTACATTAAGGTATTAAGGAGCAAATTTCTTTGTTAAAAACTTCAACCTGATACCCAGATGTAATATAGGTATTGTGTTCGTGTGTGTGTGTGAGAGAGAGAGTTTGTTGTGACATTTTACATTGTAGAATCCTTCTCTCTCTCTCTCTCTCTCTCTCTCTCTCTCTCTCTCTCTCTCTCTCTATATATATATATATATATATATATATATATATATATATATATATATATATATATATATATATATATATATACCTTGATTGACGTATGATACTTTCTTATCTTATGCAGAAATTACATGTTATATATGCTTAATTGAGACATCATCTAATAATCCTGGAACAAAATAAAATTTTAATAGTTCTAGAGGTGGATATTCGCGAGGATACTAAAGTTGGTGTTTTGGTGATTGCATGATAGTGACACCTTCATGTCATTGATATCTTTGCCATGTTTTCGCTTCTAAAATCAACTCATAATTCTTTCAGCAAAAGAAACCCGTAAACGCATTTGATAATTGTAAGACTAGATATAATCTAAAAAAAACTGAAATATTTTTTTTTTAAAAATAGCACCAAATTCGAATTATGGTCGGACGTTAATGGCTTCTACAAAACAATGGACATATAATATGTACATATGTCATTTTTTAAATATATAATTGGTTTTATAAAATACTTCAAACATTTATATCTTGATTGCGTTCGATCAGATACCAATGCAGCTAGAAAGATATAGAAGAATTCTTACGTACTGTTTCAAATGATTCAAGATGGCTGATGAAAGAAAGCTATAATCTAGAATTGATATGGGGATAACATTTTGATTACAAATCTACTGTTTTCATATGGAATGAGAGACGTTGGGTGAATCAAGACGTGGGTGATGCGAAAAGCTTATTGATTGTGTTCAAACAACGTTGTAAATATATTTGTTAACAAGAACTAAATGGAGAGTTAAATTAAACAGATATACTTACATTATATAATAAGACCAGAAACAATCATAGCTGTCATTACTATACGGACTGCTTGAACACTTCACACGGTGTTAGCTTGCAAAGTATATTCAGAAATGGAACCTTTCCCATAACCTCAAATACAGGTAGGTTTAAAACTTCCCACTATGTCGAAAGACTTTCCGATTTTTTGCACATATATAATATACGTTTCGTTCAGGTTTGTAAAGTTGCATGAGTGATAAACCCTGAAATGCCAATGTACCTTAAAAACTTCACTGTAATACAGATCACATAACATAACATAACATTACATAACTTTACCCAGGGAAACATCAATATTATGATCCAATACATTTTCACTATTTGTCTATAATAATTTCATTAACGTTTTCAAAACGTGTAAAATATGTGTCTACTTCTCTTCTTGTGAAAGAGGGGAATATCATATTGGTCGTTGCAAGATAAAAAGCTGCCGTTGGATTTGATGTATGAATGTGCTTTTCACATGCCAGCTCTATTTATTCCATTCTACATTGATATTCCCTCTCTTCCTTGTCACAGTTCATCCACATCTCTCTCTCTCTCTCTCTCTCTCTCTCTCTCTCTCTCTCTCTCTCTCTCTCTCTCTCTCTCTCTCTTACGTATATAATTGTATTTGCAATTATTTATCTTCCAACTGCATTTGTTTTTCCTTTCCTTCCTTATCCAATTTCTTTAGTTGTTTTCCCTTTGTTTCTGAAGTTAGATCTTCCTTAACTGAAATTCCATTTTGCATTTAATTCTGTTACTTTCAGATCAGAGTCTGGTAAAGTTTTACTCATTGAAAGCTAAGCACTTTTATTCAAAACATACTTTTCTACCAAATACTTGATAATAATATTTCTTAGTTTTTGTTACGTTAAAGAAGCTTTCACTTCAGCAAATATTCCCGCGTCAGCCAACAATAGCATATTAGTATGAACCTACGGTGTAATGTACATTTCCAAACCAGGCGACGGACATTAGATGGTTAGGCTTTTCCTAGAGTGTCTTTGCCATGTCACATTCTCGTGTTTATTTCGCTTTTTACTAGCAGAGTTTGCCATGCCAAATTTTCCTTATTCCCCAAAAACTCTCCCATGTTAAAGTCTCATAATGCCACATACGTTTTCCAATGTGTTATCCCGTTTATCCATATGTACATTCTCTGTATTTATATATGTAAAACAAACGTACTTCAATCCACTCAGTCTTCCATACATCAATCGGGAATTTAAAAAAGAATCAGTTACTTGAGCCAATCATACTCTCCAAAATACCACTTCTTGTATTAGGTTTAAACACAATGAATGGTCAACAGTTTTTATGGCTGACACCCAACCTTTGATTTCATAACAACACACACCGTTTGAGTAGAATCCAGTGTCTGACATTACAATTTGTATTACTATCCAACGCTCACATTTTGACTGCTCCCGTACACCTACAGTTTCATTACGATATAGCACCCATGTCTCTGAGTGCATGCAAACACCAACAAATTGATAACGATATAGCACCCATGTATTTTAGTACATTTAAATACCAACAGTTTGATTACGATAAAAGCACCCATGTCTTTTGGTGCATTCAAGCACAGTTTGATTACGATATAGCACCCATGTCTTTGAGTGCATGCAAACACCATCAGTTTGATTACGATAAAGCACCCATGTCTTTGATTGCATGCAAACACCAACAGTTTTATTACGATATAGCAGCCATATCTTTTAGTGCATGCAAACACCAACAGATTGAAAACGATATAGTACCCATGTATTTTAGTACATTCAAATACCAACAGTTTGATTACGATAAAAGCACCCATGTCTTTTGGTGCATTCAAGCACCAACAGTTTGATTACGATATAGCACCCATGTCTTTGAGTGCATGCAAACACCGGCAGTTTGATTACGATAAAGCACCCATGTCTTTGATTGCATGCAAACACCAACAGTTTGATAACGATATAGCAGCCATGTCTTTTAGTGCATGCGAACACCAGCAGTTTGATAACGATATAAAACCCATGTATTTTATTACATTCAAACATGTCTTTGAGTGCTGCAAACACCAACAGTTTGATTACGATATAGCACCCATGTCTTTGAGTGCATGCAGAGACCAACAGTGTGATTACGATATAACACCCATGTCTTTGAGTGCATGCAAAGACCAACAGTGTGATTACGATATAGCACCCATGTCTTTGAGTGCATGCAAAGACCAACAGTGTGATCACGATATAGCACCCATGTCTTTGAGTGCATGCAAACACCAACAGTTTGATTACGATATAGCACCCATGTTTTTTGGTGCATTCAAACACCAACAGTTTGAATACGATATAGCACCCATGTCTTTGAGTGTATGCAAACATCAACAGTTTGATTGTGATCCATAATGTTATAAATATTCGTGATATCAGCTGTAGAACTAGAAATCCAGCACTAAAAATTAAATAAAGCGAATGGGATGTAAAGGGGCTAGATATCAATACACTATCACACACATACATGCACGGATTTAGTTTGTTCTTTTGATTAGGATTGTTAATGTAGCTCCAACAATATTCAGTCATATCGGTATGATGTCTGCTATGAAGCAGTTTATAGTGCAAACATGTAGCATGATGTCCCACTCAGTCACATTATCCTGACACCAGGCCGACCAGTCCTAACACTAACCTCTTAATGCTGAGTGCCAAGCGTGGCGGCTGTTAGTACCATTTTTGTAAGTTTTTGGTATGACTCAGCCGGACAATATATATATATATATATATATATATATATATATATATATATATATATATATATATATATATATATATATATATATATATATATATATTCATTTATAAGTTCATTTGAAGCATTTTACGAACTGGTAGTTACAAAACAATGAAGTTTATAGGAACTCATTCGTTTTGTATGGAATGATAAATTACAAATGTACTTGTTAAATCAATCATGGCTACAAATGTCTTTGATTGCGGTGATATCGTCGTGTTTCCACCCATAACATCAAACAGACTGGAGAAAATCTGATAAGCATTGTTTGCCGCCATCAATTCTCCAGTTTAAGAAGATGAAAAATGCCATGGTATTTAAGAAGTACAATTCGCTGTGTTTTCTTCATTTTACCCTAAACTGATTTTTCAAATTAAATAAGAACGTTTTAACTAGGAATTTGCATGAAATAGATCTTTAACTGATTATTTGTTAAAGATGATGTCTTGAATTCGTGAGTGAGAAGACTAGTATTGCCCTTGTGTTTTTGAACTTGTTCGTCGATCAAATCGAAGACGAAAGTGATTTGTTCTCCCCAACTACATTCTTGACATGAGTAGGATATATGATTTCAATAAATCTATATTGAGCTTTATTATCCACCTGTATGATTCGTGTCTATTTCACAGTTAAAATACATAATTTTCTTATTTTGCTTTTGGGAAAAATACTCATAGAACTGCCACCCCCATGTAATGTATAATACAAGTAAGTCTTTATATTTCGAAGGATCCTGTCTCTGAGGAGTCACTAGTGATGAAAGGAAAATTGTTCAAGGAAGGGTTTACAATAGGAATGCTGCTTTGGATGAGTTCTTGATGTGACTAGCGTTGCCTAGATAACCGCAATTACCGGTACTGTTATTGTCGGTATAGTCAACAATGGATTTGAAAGATGGCTTTATAATCCCCAACTGTTTCTCTCCTTATTGCCCAGTGTAATTTCAATATAATACAGATCTTCCTTGTTTGTCAGTCCTCATAGACGAACATACAAGTGAAAGGATCATTTTAACAATTCTCCCGTTCATAACTTTCCACTTATAGTTGTATTTATCCAATGGAAGAAGTGTCTAATGTGTTAGATGTGTTTCTTCTTGTATGATATCAAAATTGTTCAAAACTATTGCATAGCTTACAAACACAATATGCACCAACATACAAATATGCTATCCCACAAGCTAGGTATATATACATTTATATATATATATATATATATATATATATATATATATATATATATATATATATATATATATATGTATCTTCGGTTTGTGTTTCATTTCAGAACAATTTTAGTATTAATCTGATAATGATTATGTTTCTTAATATATACCAAGAAATAACAAGGAAACAATAACACAAAAAACTAAACACATACACCATAGCGTATATTTGTTAAGATGTTAGGAACGATACGCAACATTCTTTCTGTAACGACTAAAAACAGGCACACGATGCTATATGGATAAATGCCTTCCTGCATATCGTGTTAAAAGTCTAAGAGAAACCATCATAAGACATTGTTGTTTTCTTTTTCAATCTTCGACATAACATTTTTCTGTCACGTGACTTATGAATTGTTTAATATTCCAACCAAAGCAATAAAACACCTCTGAAATTCAAAGTGAAACTGGACAAAGAAACAATATATTAAATAAAGATGAGAACGGAAATTATGAATTCAACATTCAGAAACTGAAAACAAAACATGAAAAATAATAAATGAACATAAAGCTTAAAAATGAAAATTATTTTGGAGTAATTTTTTAGGAAAAGCAATGTCAATACAAGTTAAACACAGATAATGAAAATTTAAATTTCCTCCGAAAAATGAATGTCCAGCACTCAGAACCTGATAGTTTAACAGAATGTTAGGAAATGAAATTCAAAACGGAAATCTGAAAGAAAGGATAATTTAAATTAAGATCAAAAATTAAATAAACACCTTTCCTTATAAAACAGGCCCACGGTTCATTGAATAGTTACAACTTTGTTTGAAAACTAAATGGTAGACTACTTCTGCAATAAAATGCAGACAAATGAGATTATTTAACCATCCTTAATCCTTTGTGAGATTGTGATTAAAGAATGTTGTTTTAGTGTAGGCATTCTTTCTAAAGGATGCATTGATAAAACGTTCGTTTATGATTTTAATCCAGTTCTTTTCATTCTACACCTCGCTCTCTACGGTGACAGAATATACAAAGGATATGGAATATCCAGGGTGAGTTCTGGTCTAGTTTAGATGGTATAGAGTGGTTTGGATGTTAGCTGAACTTGTTTAATCCGAACGGCGGACTGCTGGCAAAATGTGGATGCCGGCTAGTGAATCAATATATACGTAATGGAAAGAAGATGAATGGGCGATGCTCTAGTGATGGCACCTGCTAATATAACGCTAAGGATTTGATATTAGGTTCCAAACAGCATATTGGTATGTCAAGGTAATTATGTTCCAAACAGCATATTGGTATGTCAAGGTAATTAGGTTCCAAACAGCATATTGGTATGTCAAGGTAATTAGGTTCCAAACAGCATATTGGTATGTCAAGGTAATTAGGTTCCAAACAGCATATTGGTATGTCAAGGTAATTATGTTCCAAACAGCATATTGGTATGTCAAGGTAATTAGGTTCCAAACAGCATATTGGTATGTCAAGGTAATTAGGTTCCAAACAGCATATTGGTATGTCAAGGTAATTAGGTTCCAAACAGCATATTGGTATGTCAAGGTAGTTATGACAGTTGCCGTCTGATGGTATAGTTACCTGAGATCTTAACATGGTAACCCCATGACTATTGCTAACAGTGAATTTAGTGTTAAAGTGTTAAAAGAATATAGAACTATGAATTATAACATATGGATAGTTTTACTCTACATCCAATATTAGAAGTTACAGAGACTAACTAAAAAGATAATACTTGATTGTTAATTGTCCTATACTTTAAATTAAATAGTCCTGAATGCTAATAAGTTGCTTAGTTAATATAATTATGAGGTTTCCATATACATTTCCGTGCACTAGATGTTTCGCATATTCATTTTTCGACATTTTATAAATAAAATGTCAAAATTAATTGATACCAAATATGAAATATATCTGCAATGTTTAAGTTTGGATATTACGTTGAATCAATTATTGATAAGTTTAAATAAATAGTACAGGTATGAATCCTAATATATATATATATATATATATATATATATATATATATATATATATATATATATATATATATGTTTCATAACTACCCCCCCCTGCAAAAAAAACCCATACAAACAAATAGTGGTAAAATTACTCAAACTACCCAGATGAAACCATTATTAACATAATTACCGAGTAATAAAATATTTAGCCGAAACCGATGGGTGAAATAAAGTAAATGAAGCTAAAATCTTTAGAGAAAATATATTTATTCGATCCGATTCCGTACTCCAATGTAAGAGAGAGAGAGAGAGAGAGAGAGAGAGAGAGAGAGAGAGAGAGAGAGACAGACAGACAGACAGACAGACAGACAGACAGACAGACAGACTCTAATTGTAAATTATATAAATCGTTATTGCTGGTATACGTCAGCAATTTAATAAAGTAAATTATTGGTGAGAAGATTATACAACTTTTCACAATTTGATAACCTCGTTGAACAATTATGTCTTTAAAACACGCCCTAAACATAAGCTGGTTCAATTAGTAACCTAAACAAATATCCAATGATGCAAACTCTGTTTTCCTATCAGTCCAAATAACAATATATGAAATTATGCCCACTCTGGCTAACTGGTCAAGTTAATTCAGGTATATTTAATTATAATTTGATTAAGAAAGTGATGTACAAATTTTACAATATACACGTTCGTTCTTTTCTAGAACATCGACACATAAATAATATGTGCGATGAGCACGTGCTATTCATGCTGGTAACGTCCCATTGATTTTTTCATTACTATTAACTTTTTTCTCGTGCAATCGGATAACGCGAGGTTCGCCGTTCAAGGTTAAATTTTAATAATGTATTCTGCATGACCTAAATATTGGGACTGGTTCACGACTTGAGCATCAGGAAGATGGCATCCTAATGAATAATAGAAGCTAGTCGCTTACAATAGATAACAAAAAATATTATACGCCTTTAAAAAAAATCCTTTTCATGATTTGATGTCTCGAGATCAAGCATTCTGGAATCAAAAGCGCGAAATACTGGTTTATAAGAAACTTGATATCATATGCTAAATTACGTTTCAGGTCGATTCTTTGGAGGTCCCGTACTGGATCTTCGAATACGCACATTTTAGCTTCGAGAATATGAAAGATCATGTTTTAGTTCTACTTCTATGCCATGTCGATCATATATGCAGTGGGATAGTTTCGATTTCGTATAGTGCATAACTCTATTAGGCGTAAATGATGGTAAATATATTACATATGTCATGTGATTGAAAAATATCTTCCAACATGCCCTCTCGAAAGAGATAACGGTAATGAGATCGCGATCTGATTGTAGAGCGTTTCCAGGTCTGTGTTGCTACGAGACAGGTTCTTTGGCAAAGTAGAACAATGGGAGGTGGGAGTGGGATATTCATTAGACATGACATATCATTCCTTTAGGTCCTTCGCTGTTTGGGCATGCACCATGGTCTTGTCAACTATGTTATAATATTGTGCGTTTCCCAAAGAGAAAGCGTTTCGAAGCTTATCAATATATTCAATCTTCAGCTGCAGTGAATATTGAATTTACATTGCGTGAGTAATGTTTGTACGTGATTGTATACAGTATTGTAAACAACCTTACTAGTAAACAATGACGTAGTATTTCAAATCAAGACTAGTCTAATTTACAATTAGACTGGGTTTTCCATCAGCGTACTTCACATCATTCTTTTTTGCATGGTTGTGCTATCTCAGAATATTCAAGACTTATAATTCATTTGAATACTCACTAATTTTAGACATGTAATAGAGCAAAAGGGCTTTTAAGGAATTTATTTCCAGAAACAATAAGTGTCCTTTGAATTGTTACTTTGCATTGTAGAGAATTATATAGCTTGCTGAGCTGAGTGTATTTACTTTGCATTGTAGAGAATTATATAGCTGGCTGAGTTGAGTATTTAATTTGCATTGTAGAGAATTATATAGCTGGCTGAGTTGAGTATTTAATTTGCATTGTAAAGAATTACATAGCTGACTGAGTTGAATATTTAATTTCCGTTGTTTGAGTACTCTAAAAAATGATTTAAATTTATGTCTATATGCACTTTTTACTTGCGGTTTGTCCAAAACTAAGTGAATGGTGTACCTGACAACGTGACATTTATTTGGTAAACATAGTACATTCATTGCAAAATAGTGTCCCAGGAGTATATATTCAATATTTATTAGATCATTATTACTTTTAGAGACGTTTACTTCAGTTTGAGTTAACTATAGTCTTAATTCTCACCTTGGTCAATTCCACCAATTAGGATGACTAGTTCCAACTGCGACCTAGGTCAAGTGGATTGGTACATACAGTTGTTTGGCACTAGGATTCTTCATCCTCGTGTTAAAAGCCGAATCACGTCTTTTTGGGGTTTTCTTTTTTATGATTGTGTATTTATCTATTCAAATTATTATTATATGGATTTACAAACTGCTCATAAACATTCTTGAATGTAACAACATTTCGGAATGATAGTGAATCAAGTCAAGTGCAGTTTTGATTATATTATTACGAGGGATCAAAACAACTTGGCACATCGTAATATTACAGGTGGTAGCCATTTAGGCACTTTTAAGACTACAGGTACATGTACACAATCGACATTACAATTTATTTTGATCTCCGCCATAATTCAGTTGGAACGTTCTATACTTGGGCTTACGGTTTAACAATTATTATTTGAAATATAAAGGGAAATACTATTTTTTAAGTGTTCCGTTGCATTCTAAGGAATATATTTATTGAATTTTACAAAACTTGATTTAATGATTTATTCTGTGAGGTAGTTGAAGCTCATAGTCGATTTGGCTTGAATTACTCGTTTCGCTTTCTGTTATTTATTACGAGGTATATAATTGTAACACTTTCTGTTGTTTATTACGAGGTATATAATCGTAACGCTTTCTGTTTTGAATTACGAGGTATATAATCATAACGCTGTCAAAACTACTATTCACTGCCGATTGCTTCATTCTACAGTATATCTGCTTTACAATTTGTTTACTTGGTTAGGCCCAAAATGATTTTTCCTGTAAAGATTATAGCACCTCAGCATTGTAAAGCGGGTACCAAGCCTGCAGTTTATTTACACAACACCATAACTCTACTTTTAATAGGGGTGTGAGTACAAGCCACAACTGCATACCTAACGCTACATTTCCCGATTCCAGATGATCATCAGTTACAGCTATATTTCGTTTCGTCTGTTCATTTTGTAAATCTATGATGCGTTTCTGATCATGATTATAACTAAATAAATAAATTCATGTTTGAAGTGTAGATTAACATGTTAGTTGTGCTTTATTCCCAACCATATTTCTACTAGCATGCTTCCTAAACACAGGCAATGTCACGTGACGTAAATCAAGATTCGCCTGGAGAGCAGTAGTGTATGCTCGACCTTTTAAATAGGCTCGCCATTCTGTATATAATACTACATTTAAAACATATTACACCATTTCAAAGTAATTATATTTGAGTTACATTCAAGGGTGCATTGGAATCCAAAAGAAAAAGTATGATGTAATATTACAAGTATTGGAATTTTAGATGCATGTTTATTTTAGGTGAACAGGTGTCATGATCAACACATTTCACGCTTTAAAATACGTATCAAGTTTAGAAGCATGTTTTTCTGGTTAACATATTGCATGATTAACAATTTCACGCTGAAAAAAGATACTTATCGATTTTAGACGCATTTTATTTCAGGTTAATATATGTCATGATTAACAAATTTCACGCTGAAAATACATTTGCATTTTAGAAGCATGTTTTTCTGGTTAACATATGGAAGAATAACACATTTCACGCTGAAAATACATATAAATTTTAGAAGCTGGTAATAGATCTAACGTAATACTACTTATTGTACATGTGACTTTTCAAATGTTGTGCAGTTAGAAACGATTCAACATAATTTGAATACTATGAAATATCCAATTTAAAGAACGTTACAAATAATGAATCGAATGCATTTGAAATGTTAAGACGTTTTGTCAATGTATGTGCATCTATCCTGGATTGACATAATCAGTGGAACTGGATCATATGTCTTCGGTTAAGAATATTTCCATAAAGGTATTTAAAATTCAGCACATGCCGATAATATTTTACTTGCCAATGTATGTAGATTATTTTCGGCCAAAGATCATTATATAATGAGACAATTCAAAAAACAAAATAAAAATGAGATAGGAACAAATGTTCAACCAGAAATATTCCTGCTCTGGATTTAATGTTGGGTCATCATCGCCAGAAAAACTGTTTGGTCATCTTCGTGATTAAAACTACTCTGGGTCATCATCGTGAGGAAAACTACTCTTGGGTCATCATTGCCAGAAAGTCTTCATAATTCACCATTCCATCGCCGTCAGTGTCAATTTCTCTAATCATTTCTTCAACTTCCTCATCTGTTAATTTGTCCCCAATATTTGCCATTACCTGTCGCAAATCCGATGCAGTGATAAAACCATTTCCATCTCTATCGAAAACACGGAATGCATCCCTGAGACCTTCGTCGGTGACAGTTTCCGTGTAGTCGATTTTAGTGGTCATCATTTCAAGAAACTCGTCGAACTCGATCGTACCGTCACCATCATTATCAATTTCACTGATTATGTCTTCCAACATTGCTTGAGATGGCCTTTGATCCAGTGATCCCAATACAGCTCCCAAGTCGACGGTCGAGATTTTGCCGTCACCATCTTTGTCAAAAACACTAAAAGCTTTCTTATATTCTTCAATTTGCTCTGGTGACATTTCGTGTGCCATTTAGAATTGAAATGAACGGTGAGCTGAACAAGGAGATGCAGAGGATGTAGTCCTTTTTGATTACAATAGATAAATACTTTTCTAGAGAGTTATGCCTGACAAATTCACGTTGAGTTATGTCTATGTTGTCTTCTCAAAAAGACCACACAACTTCTCACTTAGAATGTAGTTAGGGAATCATAGTGAGCAGCGTTCATCAAAACGCACGTGCAAATGAAGAAAGAAGAATGTACTTTTGGCCAGTTTCAGTACATGTACACATTGCCGTAATGATGGTAAATATTGACACATAAA
Organism: Unio delphinus; assembly: GCA_029339505.1. Taxonomy (NCBI): domain Eukaryota; kingdom Metazoa; phylum Mollusca; class Bivalvia; order Unionida; family Unionidae; genus Unio; species Unio delphinus. Next base: position 3,683,968 of record JAQISU010000234.1, on the reverse strand, counting down.
AGTTTGAACTGTTTAACCTCAATGCGCGCGCGCGCGCGCGTGTGTGTGTGTGTGTGTGTGTGAATTGGATTTGTAACGTAGTTGTAACAAAACTTCTGTCATATCTCTAAAATTTCTGCATTGCAGCAGTTTATATTAATGTCTAGCACTGGTGTATCATGATGCAGACCTGTAGCATTGTATCCCACCCAGTCACATTATCATGACACCAGGTGACCTATCCTCCTTAAAATTGTTATACTGAGTGCCATGCAAAACAGCTGCTATTATCATTTTTTAAGAGTTTTGCATCATTATGTGGGGGTTCACACACGGGACCAGTCGCAATAAAGGCGAACGCAATAACCACAAAAGGAGTATTCTTCGTGTTCGAGTGCTCTAAGCATGTACAAAATTAACATGTTCGGCGACAGAACACAAATAGACACAAAATGCCAAGAATTAAAATTGCAAGATCAAAATATGTCATACATCACTGACGAGCTCTGGTTCAGTTGCCACAGTCAATAAACTGTTTATATACATTGTGTTACATGTGTTACTACTGAAAGGTCATAAATTAAAGTACAGATGTTTTTATAAACAAAAACAGATTTTGTAAAATTAAAAATGCGATTCATTTCTATAGAATACAATGAGGAAAATAACAAAGGATTTACAGTATTCCTAAACTTCATATTTATCCAGTAATCCTAAACTTCGTATTTATCCAGTAATCCTAAACTTCATATTTATCCAGTAATCCTAATTGTTTCCAGATGGATTCCCTATGATGTTACTATTGTATAATGCCAATATTAATGAAAAGATGACAACTATATAATCCGAAAGTATAATAAAACTATAAATCCATGTAACACAACTAAATGATAGATATGAAACTGATAATCATTTCCATTCATAAATTGAAAAGGAACCTGAAAATTAATAAGTGAACATAAGAATTATAAATGAAACTATAACGTAAATTTTTAAAGAAAAAGAATGTGACATTGAAAGTTGAAAACCGATTTCAATGCAAGTCAAGACAGCACAAGAATCAATTCAAACTGATTATTAAGAAACGAAATTTTGCACATGCCCAAAATGTGAAATTAAAATGAAAAATGAAATATTCTAAATGAAATTTTTTAGTTGAATCTGGAAAATAAAACTTCAGCACTCAGAACCTGACAGCCGAAGCAGAATGATAATAAATGAATACAAAAAATTAAATAAGTAAGAAAATGAAACTTGAAATTGAATTACAAAGCAAAATAAACACATTCCGTTATAAAATAGGTTCAGTTAATAGAAGCTTTATAAATCATTTGAAAGCTAAATTGCAGGCATTCACATGAGTTATTTAACCATCCTTCATATCTGTTATGATGATGATTAAAGAATGTTTGTTTATATAGTGTTTGTAAGCAATCTTACTATTGTCGGTTTTTGATAAAATGAGCGTGTGCTATTTACAACCCCTTTTTCCTGCCATCTACGGTGGTAGTACATATTGAGGGTATGCAAAAGTGAGTTTCAGTTTTTGGTCGCTGTAGCGTCAATTTGATAACATAGCATGCGTTCCTGGCGTTAATTGAATGGACCTGTTCAATCCAAACGACGGGATGATGGTAAAGTGTGGGTGCTGGATAGCATATATATGGCTGATGGATAGTAAATAATTGGGTGATAGTCACTGCAAAGGGAATGTTCTTGGTATAGTGCTGGCGCTGGTTAGTAGATATCTTAGGATCCAAACAGCTTTCGGTATGTAAGTGTAGTTACAACAGCTGTTGTCTGATGGCACAATTACCAAGAAGGCTGAGGCCCCGAGTGCCTCAGTAATGTAATGCACGCACCCTTACGGATCACTGCTATCGCAACTCTGCGTAGGTTCACATCTAGAGTTCCGACAAGGTTGGTATGTGAGAAAGCTTGTCAGTAGCTTCTCGTGGGTGGGTGGTTGTTCGCTGGGCTTTCCTGGGTTCTTCCTCCATCATTAATACTGATCACCATATACAACCTATATTGTGTTGAAGGGTGGCGTTAGAAATCCTACAACAACAACAACCAATATAACATTGAATTTCACGTCATAAGAAAATAGAACTATGTTCTAAAGCATGTGGATATATTAACTCTATATTCCATTTTAGAAGTTGTTGAGACCCAACCAAATGTTATTTCCCCAAATGTTAATGTCACACATTTTAAGTAAAGTTTTCCAGACGAAATTCTCATACATCGCAGTCTTAGCGAAATTAAGAGTTTTCTTACCTGCACTAGATCGATGTTTCGCACATCCATTTTTAATATTTTTTATCGATCTACAACTATTTCCATCTCAGACCGTATGTGCTACTATAAAATTCTCTTTACAGTTTAGAATTATTATATCGTTTTACCTGTATGAAATAGTTTTAGAAGTGATACATATTTTTTTTTAAATTTAAAAAATGACTGTTTTAATTAGGTAAATAATTATTGTGATGAATATGACTTCAGTAGAGTTTCAGGACATCATGTTCGAACAAATAACAAGAAGAGTTTGTGAGTAACGAAATTTACTGCCTATGAATAAACCGATTCCATTCTCTTCGTCATGAATGTTCTAACCGCTGGTATCTGATTGGTAAAAAAGCTGATTATTTTGAAAATACCATATTGAAAATACCATATTGAAAATACCATATTGAAAATACCATATTGAAAATACCATATTGAAAATACCATATTGAAAATACCATATTGAAAATACCATATTGAAAATACCATATTGAAAATACCATATTGAAAATACCATATTGAAAATACCATATTGGTTAGAAGATATTACTATGAACGCATAGTTTCAGATTTTACCTCCAGATGCGGGAACGCACTTTCAGCTACATAGTACAAACTCAAGCTAAAAAAAGACAAAACCTGGATACAGTTTGAAATAAGTGGTATGTAAATATTACTATTCAGTGGAATTACTAACGTGTTTTTGACGGATGGATTACCACATTACTTCGATTATTCTAAACTCATTCAAAGATATTGTCGATTGCATCATTGTGTTATATCATGAATTTTAATACAAGTCATTCAGTTACAATATTTTGGACATGTGATAGGACATACAGAAATTAATGAATTTAATTCACAAACATTTAAATGTTTTTTTCAATCTTTAATTTGCACTAAAAGGAATTACATATCGTTATGGGTTGCGTTTCATTTGTTTATTAGCTTTTCTCTCTTCTGTTATATTTATATCCGCATTTTTCTGTGACCTTTGTAAAACTAATCAAGTTAACGGTGCAGCTGACCACTGACATTTTTAGTAAACACCGCCATGCATAGCGTATAGTTCTATAGGGGTATATATTAATTATTTAGATCATTTTTGCTTGTAGATATGTTTTAATTCAGTTCAAGGTCTTGATTCTGACTTTCGAAAATTCCAAATGTCTCATTAAGATTACAGTAATTCCAAATGCGAACTAGCTCACGTGGTTGGGTACATAAAGATGTTTGCATTAGGATTAGGATTATTCAGTAGAATTATTCATCCTTGCATTAATAACAGACGTGGAATCGGTCTCATTGTTGTATTGTCATACGGACAGAGTTCTTTGCATACCAGGGCCCAGCAACGTGAAACGAATAACTTATTGAACTTGGACACCAAGAGAGTAATCTCATTCAAGAGCGCTCTTAAGAGTCACCTATTTCGAATCCAAAAATAGACTCAAGGACCTAAAAATTGTTTCCTTACCTTACATATTTTTAGCATGATTTTTATTTTCTAACTTAATGGGTTTGTTTTAGCAGTCATATCATTTTGTGTTGTCAGTTGATGTAAAGCATTGACAGCTTCTAAAGATTAGGTTCTGAGGAAATACTTTATTTGTTTAGACCTAAAGTGATTTTTGTTGTCTGTGTATGCATGATTTAGATTTTTTACGTAGCTTTAACAAGCCATACTCCTACGATGTCTGCAGTGATGCAGTTTATAGTGATTATCTGGCAATGGGCAGCGCCAGTGCAAGACATTTTGGCGCCCTAGGCGAGATCAGATATCTGGCGCCCCCTTCCTATTACGCCCTCCACCACCCGCCCATCATGAAATAAACCCTTAGCCCAGCGCCCAAGGTGATTGCCTAGTTCGTCTAGCGAAAGTGCCGGCCCTGGAACTGGGGCATCATGCCGAAGACATGTAGCATGATGTCCCACCCAGTCACATTATCCTGACACAAGGCCGACTAGTCCTAACACTAACCTCTTAATGCTGAGCGCCAAGCGATGCAGCTATTAGTTCCATTTTTGTAAGTCTTTGGTATTACTCGGCCGGGGATCGAACCCACGACCTCCCGCTTCCACGGTGGAATCTCTAACCACTAGGCCACCAGAGCGGTGCACAAAAGAGATTATCAACGACATAACGAAATTCGACACAAAATGTATGACTTGTTTAATCTTCAATCAAGTCATACCATTTTACAGGTTTATAAAATCAGTAATTATTTAATTATTTAATATCAGTTTTACATATAGTCAGTATAACAAAAATTAAATAAAAAAGCAGGAGATAGCTTGTGTCAGTTTTAGTAATAAGCCTAATAATCACAAAGTAATATTATATAACAGTCGTACTTCTTCATAAGGTATATATATATATATATATATATATATATATATATATATATATATATATATATATATATATATATATATATATATATATATATATATATATATATATATATATATATATATATATATATATATGTATATATATATATATATATAATTCTGACAACAAGAAACGCCCATATATATATATATATATATATATATATATATATATATATATATATATATATATATATATATATATTTATATCTTTTTCAAAACCACAATAATAAGTTTTCCCAAAATAAATTACACATTTTCAAATAAATTATATCAAAATCTAATTCTGCAGTTTTAGATATGAATATAATTAGGGCCAATCCAGAATTGAAATTATTAGGTGGAGCTTGTGAACTTGACACATTATACAAGTGAATCCTGATGTGGAGCAAATGTGGCGGATAACAGTGCGTACCTAAGCGGTGAAATCAATAGCTATTTTTTATTGGTCTGTGTATCCAGTTTTATTGACAAGTCCGATTGTATTCCAAAATTATGTCTTGGCACGTCTTGATCACATTTGTCTACATATATCGAAGCGTATATTAACAATGGTATTGATATCATTGTAAGACTAAGAACGCATATGGTAAGAGACAATCATTACGAATGATGCAAATGTGATAAAGTAATCCAATTTGTTACAATTTTTTTTAATTATAAATATGTTTAATTTGTCCCTATTTTCTTAAAACTATTACATAATTCAAATATGTGTGAAAATTTTTTTATAATATCGCATTGGTAATTTGTTTGAATGTAAGCGACCTTAATTACGTATTTACTGAGGTACCGTAATCGTACTAATAATATGTAGTTCAAGGTGATACAAGGATAAATGTTATATAACAAAGGGGTACCGACTGGACAAATTTCCCTCTATACCCAATTCATCTCCATGGTAAAAACAATAAAGTGGCATCTATTTATAGCATAAAGGAAAAGACAGGTCGATCAAATATAATCAAAATGTTGCGCCAAAACAATCCGCCTGCCAATATGAAAACCGGAATAGATAATTTGGTGAAACAGTGCTATTGTTTGATAAGCCAAATAAAAACATTAACATGGATGTATGATGATTTATTCGATAATTAGCCAGAAATGTAACTTGCATTATAGCAATGATTTAAAAAATATATGATAGTTAGTTGAACATTTTGTGACTATTTGCCTAACATGTGTATTCATTAAAAACGTGTCATTTCATATGTTACATAACTTTGATATATTGTTTAAGTCATTAGAAAAAGTGTTAAATATTATCGTATATTAATATGTAAATATGTAAATAAGCTATCGATAGGTTTGGTTTGGTTTTAAGGTTTAAGGCCATTTTTCAGCACACGTTAGGCTATACATGGCGGCCAGTATTATTTGTGGAGGAAGAACCCCGGAAAATCTCCGGAAAGAACCACCGACCCACGAGAAGTTACTGGCAAGCTTTATCACATAACTATATTAGCCTAATCTTAGACTCGAACCCACGAACACAGAGGTGAGACGGCAGTGATCCGGAACGGAAAGCGCTTTAGACCACTCGGCAACTCGGAGCCCCTATAAAGGTAAATTACGATCCAGATGAATACGGTTTGCAATAAACAATCAATGTAACATGTTCTACATCTAATATTTGTAGCGATATACCTAGATATATGTAACGCTAAATACGATGTACAATATGTACGTAATTGACGTTCTATTGCAAATGTACTGATAAACTCTAAGAGTACCGTGAATTATCAATACTGTATTTACATTTATTGTATTTTTTGCTGGTGATATATGAAAATGTTGCACTCGCCAGATGTCATGCATATATGTACTATGTGTATTATCTTCATCATAGTAATTTATTTTAAAGGGTAATTTGTTCAATATTTTAAATATTTTTTTGTCTATAATTGTAAGCTCGCACCTTAAAGAAGCGGCATTGTTGTACAGTACTTAAATTGATTCATAAGCTGACAGGTTGAGTTGTTTTATTGTTTAACTAACATCTCGTGATCTGTCTTCCGGAAATAAGTTCTTGAAAGATCATGCTGACCTGATTCCGGATTAATCAATGGCAGTTGAGCTTATTAACATTTGAGATTATACTGGAATCCAATTGCGATGCTCTCTGTATTACGCCTTAGCTTTGCACATATGTAAGGAGACTTGCCATTCCTAGCAATAATCATGGGTCTCCGACGAGACCGTTCCCTTGGCATAGTTTTTAGAACGTCCGCCTCGGATGCGGAAGGTCATGGATTCGATCCCTGGCCGAGTCATACCAAAAACGTATAAAATATTACTAACAACTGCTCAATACATATGGACTTGATACAACATTTAAGACTCTTGACGATTTGATTCTCAATAATCATATATTATTTTTCACTTTGCTTTCTAGGGAAATAAATAATATTTTTAATCTTTCCAAAATTTGCTGGTTTCATAAACTGTTATAAAGGTATATAGCGTTTTATTGACATGGTAACTGAACAAGAGCTGGTTAATGTCATACATTGATCTTGCCGGTGACACCGAACATGTAAATTTTTACATGAATGTACACACTGTAACTGGAACAAGAATACTTAATTGGTTAGGGCGACCGCTTCAGATGTGTCTTGGCGCGGGTTTGAGTCCAGACCCAGTCATGCCAAACTCTTCAAAACATGATGGTAGTATATGCCTTACTTAGCACTCAGAATTAAGAGGCTAGAGGGAGGACATGACTGTTTGGAATATGATGTTTCATGTCTGAGGCACGATGCCCCGGTACTAAATAAACTATAAACTAACACGCTGCAGACATCATAGAGATATGACAGAAAACGCAATAAAACCACGTTAAAAATCCAGGTCAAGTTTATCCTGTTTCAAGAATAAGTGTCATTACGGTAATGTTTACATGTACTGAAGCTGGCTAAAAGTGCATTCAGCTTTCTTCATTTTTGCACGTGCCTATTGCTGAACGCTGTTCACTCCGCTTCGTTAACTACATTCTGTGCAAGACGTTGTGTGGTCTATTCCAGTAGATACCAAAGGCATAACTCAACGTGAATTTGTGTAGGTCCAGCTATCGAGAAAATTGTTCATCTGTTGTAATCGACAGGGACAATTTTTACTTTGTAGAGCCAGTATATCTGTCGTTTCGTCAAAGGCTACCTCTCCATGTGCAGTTCTCGGTAATTTTCAATTCAAAATGGCATGCCAAATATCGCCAGAGCAAATTGAAGAATATAAGAAAGCTTTCAGTTGTTTTGACAAAGATGGAGACGGCAAAATCTCGATCGCAGACTTGGGAGCTGTATTGGGATCAATAGGCCAAAGGCCATCTCAAGCAATGTTGGAAGACATAATGAATGAAGTTGATAATGATGGTAACGGCACGATCGAGTTCGAGGAGTTTCTTGAAATGATGACCAGCAAAATCGATTATACTGAGAGCGAAGTGGGTATCAGAGATGCATTCCGTGTTCTTGACAAAGATAAAAAAGGTTTTATCACTGCATCTGTTTTACAACAGGTAATGACGAATATTGGAGACAAATTAACATATAAGGAAGCTGAAGATATGATTCAAGAAATTGATACTGATGGCGATGGAAAAGTGAATTTTGAAGATTTTCAGGCGATGATGACCAAAGAGTAGTCTTCTTGCCGGTGATGCCCGAACAGTATTTTGCCCTCAGCGGGAAAATATGATTGCAAATTTGTTCCGCTTTCATTTGATTTTTAGTTGAATTCTGTGATTATGTAATGACTTATGCTGCAAATAATAATCTACAGACTGTCGAAAAATAAATTATCAGCACATGCTAGTTTTAAGACTGCTTTATTGAACTATTCTTAACAGAAGAAATCTGATCCAGTGTCACTGAATATGTATGTCGATGCCCAATCGAAGCACAGACCTGGACAAAAGGCCTTGTCTTTTCCGGTATTCTAAATTTGATATGTCCTAGTATTAAGTGTTAAATCGTTTCTAACTGATTGACTATGAAAAGTTACATGTACACTAGTATCACGTTAGATCTAAATAGGATATGTATTTTAAGCCTGACATATGTTAACCTGAAATAGCATACTTCTAAACATTATTAACGGTGGGCAACATAGTCACATTTTCGATTCATTTGACTCCATACCAGCCCTTGCATATAACTGAAATACAATTCCTTTTTGAAGTGGTGTAATACATTTTTAAATTTATTATTATATACAAAGTGTGAAGATTCCTTTTTAAAGGCCACTGTTTACTATAATTTGCACACCAGTTAACTGATCTACGTCACGTGACTTCGCTTGTTGTTTTTGGAACATGCTAATAGAATTATGGATGGGAATAAAGTAAAACTAACTTGTTAATCTACACTTCAAACATGAATGTATTTCTTTAGTTATACTCAAGATTAACAACGCATCATAGTTATATAATGAGCATATGAAACGAATGTAACTAATGATCACATGGAATCGGTAAACGTAGCCTAAAGTATGCGTTTGTGGATTGTACTAAACATCGTATTAAAAGTAGTGTTTTGTAAGGAAGTCGTTTGTTTTATAGTACATTAATTTTCTAAATTCTTGACCGCTTCTGTGACCTGTAATTTGTGTTCAACTCATGCGGTAGGTCATAAATTCGATCCCCGGCAGAGTCTTGTCAACGACATAAAAAATGGTACAAACACTTGTCGCTTGGCGTTCAGCATTAAGCTATTAGTGTTAGGACTGGTCGGTGTTAGGATAGTGAACTGGATGGGACATCATGTACTATATGTCTGCGGCACGCTGCATTAGTACAAGGCATCACTATGAACTGTCACTATACATCGCTGTCGTTCTTGCTGTATGGTTTTACTCTATTTTTCAGTACATGATATCTATTCAGGGCGGCCAGATGCAGATATCTTAATCAAACTAAAGCAGACATCGTAGCAATATGACTTAAAAATTGTTAAAGCTACGTAAAAAATCTAAATCACACATGGACAGAAAACGAAAATCGCTTTAGGTCTAAACAAATAAAGTATTTCCTAAGAACCTAATCTTTAGAAGCTGTCAACGCTTTACATCAAAGGCTCACTACAGACATTGTAGCGATATGGCTGAACAATTGTTACGGCTACATTAAAAAAATTCTAATTACACGCACAGAAATTCCTTCTTTTTAAGGAATTGTGATCGTATTCAATGGATCAGATGTAATTCAGATTTATGCTGACAATTCGTGAATCTGCGTCAGTTGATAAAATAAATAACTTTTGTTAAATATGCGTACACTAGACGTTTGTAACTCCAAATATATTCTTTCGTGTCTATGTTTTATCTGATGACACATGCTTAATCAGATTTCTAACATCAACATGTGCAGGTATTTCGATGCTCAGAGGTCACCAGTGGCTAAATAAATCAAACACTGCCAAGAAACAGTGAACTATTCACATGAAATACCACACATTCAAAATAAAACGATAGTCTGGTCACAAACTTCGCTTGGAATATAGAAAAATAGGATATATATGCTAAAACCTTACAATGATGTCATTGTTTACTCCACTACGCATGCGGAGTTCAAAAAACTAAAATTATTCATATGCTTTCTGACAATGTGGCTCCATTTGCGCCGGTTCCTGATCCAGCATTACACTGGCGTAATGACTGCCTTCTCTTTGGTTCTGGGAATATTCCTGATATTGCTACTGTTGACAAGACAATGCTTGAGAATCGTTATTCTTATTCAGACTATATATCACACTGGTCATCAGTGGTCAGAGTATGATGTCCAGCTTCTAGCATCATCCAGTACATGTTGTCTTCTTGAATGATCAAATGTTGGACTAGCTGGCCTTGGAAGTAACCAGTACTTCTTTCAGGTTACTGTTCCTGTGGGCTTATATAATAATTTGGGATAGTTTCAGACATTGCAGATTCGACTTGGTTTCCATCGGCATCGAATCAAAATAATAGACAGATATTGTCTTGTTACGAAAAAGAATGTATGTTATGTGATTGGATAATTGTTTTGTATATTGTTACGTACTTAGGCTCGAATAAGCAGCATCATAAAAAGAAGTTAAAATAACAAGCTTGTAAAATTTAACAAACAATTTATTGAGTACAAATATTTTCGTAAAAGAAAATAAATAAACTTACGGTTTTAGAGAATCAAGTCCAAAAATTAATCCAAAAAGAATTCACAATATAATCCACTAGTGGAATTGCAAGAGTCCTGATAATAAAATGTCATAATAGTTCCCGGTTCGAATATTGACGATGTAATCCAATATGGACTACGAGGTCACGTGATGAAGTCAGTTTTAGTTTTATAATAATCCAAATGAGCACAAGTAATTTCTAGATAAATAACACAATAAATTCCTCTTGATCTCAAACGAATTTGACACAATTTCCAGTACACAGTAATTAAAAATAAGTCAAAAAGAAGACACAACTTAATATTATAAAAGCCCAACTTCTACTGAACTGTTCTCTCCCAAACAATAATTTAAATACCTGTTTTTACGTAAACAGGAAAGGGGTCACGACCTTCCAGAATCTCTCAGAACAATCTCACATTCAAGAAATCACGCAAACATCATGATCAAAAAAAGATATCCTTGGAATCAACCAATCATTTTTAACATAAAGCTCTAATGTCCTTGGAATCAACCAATCATTTTAGAAGCTTGTTTACACTCTGAAGCAAGGTCAGAAAATGAGGTTAACATCTGTTGTTTACTGGTAGAGTGAAAACTTATAGAAAAATCTCCCAATGAATGAATTTTTAATCCAAAATGTCAAATTTGAATCTGACAAACAAAATTGAATGATTTAAATCAAATATACGTAACAATATTTGTCTAAAGTGACTTATGATTTTATTTTGTCTGTGCATGTGATGTGTGATTAATTTATTCAACAGAAATCCCCAATTAAATGATTGACATTTTGAATTGACTTCAAACCTTTGGTTGATATTGTGTCATAATATTATAATAAAGTCACAAGAAATAGATGACGTAGCATCCATAACAGAAACTCGAGCATTCAGTTTCAGTATACGCCTCTATTCCTGGCACATCTAGGCGAATCGTCATATGCGTAAACAGCACGAATCTGGGCAGTAACACTGGTATTACTTTAAGCCTCTTGCAAAGTGTCAAAGGTATTCGAATCGCTAATGAAAGATACGAGGATATTCCGAATGAGTATCGCATAGAACACAACGCCAAAATACGACGTGACCTGTTCACATAAACATATGGCAATACCCAAGAGTTACAGAACATTGCTTTGGAAGTCTGAAAGCAAATGACAAATGGACCTAGATTGTGATTATGATTACATATCTCGCCATATATTTATATTTTACCTAGTGAAACGTTGGCAATATAACTTGCTTCTCTGGACTACGTTCAAAATGAGATGGAGAGATTTATGGATGTATGTATAAATAACTTGATGGATAGAAGTACGAGTTTACATGTATACATACTGAGATATTTAGTTTACAGATGAAGGTTTGAAAGGAAGATAGGATTTTCACGTTGAAAAATGTATGGTAAAAAAATTATATTTTTGGAACATTTGGAATAATATCCATGCAGCATTTTTCCTTGTTAGTTAGTAATAACACACTGTCTAATTCTCTGACAACGGCTATTATTTGTTATCCTAGTTTCGGTAGTGCCATTGAGATATGAAATGTTTTCAACGGCTCTTTCGGCCTTGTCCTTGTTATGGCGTAGAGGAGGAAGATCTGTCTTTGTCAGAAGTCCAAAGTGAATTGAAAGGGACGCATTTCTCCTTTTAATCAAAACTGTCCTTATTGCTTTCATCCTGTCTTACCTGTGACTTTGTTTGTTGATGAGTGTGCTTTAAAGATCACATTTTTCTTTTGCATCAAGGCTACATTTATTAAAGCACGCAGTCTTTGAGACATCATCATTTTTAAAATGTTTGTTACGGTAGGAAAATCTACTTTTATCACGTCTCCTAAGCCATGTCCTCGTCCTTGAGCTATGCTTCGGTACACAGGAGGGAATTTTCCAGAATGCACTAGGGACTCATTGAAATGTAGTTAGACCGTGTCTTTACCTTTTCAAAATAGAATATTGTTTCCCAAAATCTCTTTATACCAATATTGACACTGTCAAAAGATGATTGTGTATGGGGAAATTAACGAAGGTCCACTAATTCACTTTGAGCACGATAAATATTTCCGTCTTCATCGTAAGCAGTTCTGGCAGAATCCACTTCTATAGGAACGGCTTTCAGAAACTGAACAGCTGTTTCTAACGACGATTTATACATTTGAGTACATAAAACATTAAACTTATTCACCGGCTTAATTCAATAGCGTTGCGAAAATATTTGTAGTAGCAACCATTGTTTTGAATACCATTAGATTTTTTTTTAGAAAAGGGTTGCTTCTGTTATCGAAAGAGTTTATTGTGACTGGCGATTGTGTCGATGCTACTGTTGTTGGTATTGTTGTCGGACTCGATAGAAGATGCCCAATACAACTGCTGGATATAATAGTTCCCATTAGATTATCTCCTTGTTGCATCGTGATATTGTACACGTTATCATCATTTTAAATCTGACACACCATGTATGTCAGCAAGTAAAAATACATTTAAGACGTCTCCGATCATATCTTTCAATTTCCATTACTTAGATTATTCTTTCTCTCAATTTGTAAAGAAAAGAACGGTTCATTTTTCTCATATGTTACCTACTGACTGAAATTAGCAGTTCTGCCCATAAATTCCCATGGACTAGACTTGTCACATACACATTCATTTAGAATGTTAAAATTATTAGAAGACATTCCTGTAAACGGACAGTTTGGAAGAACACATTCAGAATTTTCCTCCTGAGCTGCAAAAACGATTTTTCAACTACTTTGTACAGGTTCAAAAGAAACGCAAATTACATCGGAAGTGGCATACAGCTTTTGATCAATGGTGTCAGATAATTAAGAGGACATTCATTCCTTTGTATCATGGACGCAGTTTCGTGTATGCCATAGTTCAGCTTGTCATCATATTCTTTGTGACACATTAATGAAACGTACATTAAAAAAATAATTCAATTTGGGACACGAACAGTTCAAATGTGATTGTACTTGTAAACCGTTGTTGTGAATTCTGGAAGGCGCTTGGTTGGTTGGTGGATTGTCACAGCAATCTTCAGGAGCTACTGAAGTAATTTCTATCCTGACCAATTTTGACCAGAAGCTCGCAAAATAATCTCTCTCTCTCTCTCTCTCTCTCTCTCTCTCTCTCTCTCTCTCTCTCTCTCTCTCTCTCTCTCTCTTGGAGATAGAGAGTGTTTGCTATGGATCTATCAACCTTTTCATCAAAATAAATTAACTATATTTGTGATAATACTTAATAATAATAACATTTGTGATGATACTTAATAATAATAATAACATTTGTGATGATACTTAATAATAATAATAACATTTGTGTTGAGACCTAATTATAATAATAATATTTGTGATAATACTTAATAATAATAATAATAATAATAATAATAATAATAATAATAATATTTGTGATAATACTTAATAATAATAATAACATTTGTGATGATAATTATAATAATAATAACATTTGTGATAATACTTAATAATAATAATATTTGTGATGATAATTATAATAATAATATTTGTGATTATACTTAATTATAATAATAGCATTTGTGCTGATACTTAACTATAATAATAATAACATTTGTGATAATACTTAATTATAATAATAATAATAACATTTGTGATGATACTTAATAATAATAATAACATTTGTGATGATACTTAATAATAATAATAATAATAATAATAACATTTGTGTTGATACTTAATTATAATAATAATAACATTTGTGATGATACTTAATTAAAATAATAACATTTGTGATAAAACTTAATAAAAATTATAACATTTGTGATAAAACCTAATAATAATAATAACATTTGTGATGATACTTAATTATAATAATCCTAACATTTGTGATGATACTTAATTATAATAATAACATTTGCGATAATACTTAATTATAATAATAACTTTTGTGATGATACTTAATTATAATAATAATAACATTTGTGATGATACTTAATTATAATAATAACATTTGTGATAATACTTAATTATAATAATAACATTTGTGATGATACTTAATAATAATAATAACATTTGTGATGATACTTAATAATAATAATAATAACATTTGTGTTGATACTTAATTATAATAACAATATTTGTGATAATACTTAATAATAATAATAACATTTGTGATAATACTTAATAATAATAATAACATTTGTGATGATAATTATAATAATAATAACATTTGTGATAATACTTAATAATGATAATAACATTTGTGATAATACTTAATAAAACTAATAACATTTGTGATAAAACCTAATAATAATAATAACATTTGTGATGATACTTAATTATAATAATACTAACATTTGTGATAATACTTAATAATAATAAAAACCTTTGTGATGATACTTAATTATAATAATAATAACATTTGTGATGATACTTAAAGGCATACAACCTAAGTTAAAACGAATGAAATTATTTTGTTCTTTTTTCAGTTCGTGATTACTTTTTTAATTGAAAAATTACGATTCAGGCTGTTACTGGGGCCGAAATCAGTCTAGTATCGGTAAATTTTGTGATAAAATACGCGATTTTCAATTATTGTCTGCAGACAAAAATTCGCTATTTGCCACTCCTATATTCATGTAACCTCTGTGTTGACCTCTCCCGAAGATTAAGAATTTTAGCCATGCGCAAACATGTGT
The DNA here is from genome assembly GCA_029339505.1 of Unio delphinus. NCBI lineage: Eukaryota > Metazoa > Mollusca > Bivalvia > Unionida > Unionidae > Unio > Unio delphinus. The sequence goes on along the minus strand of JAQISU010000234.1, from coordinate 3,668,481 downwards.
TTACAAAAATAATGGCGTGTCCGTAACTAGATCGAAGCCAACACTTAGATTCTGAAAGGAGGAGGGAAAAAAAGCTGTTTGGGCAAATTATGTCAGCACACGCATATGTATTGGTGACCAGCATGAACGATGGAATAAAAAGAAGTCCACTTTGAGCCTAGAAAATAATCCAGAGGTCGCCGAATTCTTGCTGGATACTGGTGAGTCTCAATTTTGCAATGGACAGTCAAGTTTTTATACCGCTGTTTTATTTTTGTATTGTTAACTCTTTATCAAACCTCTTAAAAAACATATTTTATATAAACTGGCATTATTCCATTTAGCTTGAAATAAAATGCCACAGCCCTGCAACAATATCGCTGAAATCAGCATGTACATGACATACAACAGCTGTTTATTGAGGCCACCGAAGGGGTATTAATGATCATCTTCATTTTCGCATGCAACCATAAGACTATTTAGGGGCAAGCAGACACTACTGTTTTTTTTTTTTTTTAATACAAATTATTTATAATGTAAATAGTGATGGCTGTAAATAAAAGTAATGCAAATACAGTTAAGTATATTTTGTGCATGACCAAATTAAATAGCACACTATGCGTGCATAAATGCCCGTGGGGATGTGGCATCATTCCTTACCCCACAGGAAAAATTAAATAACTTTCTTTTGAAAGATAAAACAGTGAATAATGTCCCACCGGGGCCGGTTCACTTTAATTTAACATTCATTCATTCACTATTATTTGTAAAATATATATAAATTTTTGTGTCTAGTGAAATATTTATTTTCCCTTGCTATATTAGTTATGAATTTAATGCCAGTGCAAGGAAAACATCAGAAACAGAGGATTGTCAAAGAAGACATGGCCACAACTTCCACACCTGGGCCAACAATTCATCGGATACAAATTCCTGCTGTCTCTGATATAACCACATCAGAATCAGATATGGCATCTATGTAAGTATTACTACATTTTATTAAATTTTATGTATTTTTACTAGTTTGCAAATATTTTGGTAGCACCTGGAAATGTATCATTCTATACTAGTTTAATATTTTGTAGTTGGAAAAGATTGTACATTTTGTTAAAATATGATTTGTTTTATTTAGAATAATATTTTTGTTGTAAATTGTTGGCACATATCATTTTTGTTATTGATATGTTCCTCATCATGCTGTTTGTATTTTAGTTAGTCTCAAGTGAGAATAGTCTTTGACTAAATGAGTCACCCCTTTAAATAAATTATTATTATTATTATTATTATTATTATTATTATTATTATTTCTTGAGGCATTATCATTCCCATTATAATAACCAAGATAAATGATAATGCTTTCTTTTGATACAAAACTAAAGATTTCCAAGTTCAACATTAGTATTTACACATTTCAAAATTTTTATTTTAAGGGATTCAGTCTTGTCTGAAGTTGAAAAACTTAAGGAGAAGGAAAGTGTTATGATGGAAAAGTCTAAAAGTTTTATCAACCCATTTGAGAAAGTATACTAACAATAATAATTGTGATACATACAAAAAAGGAGAATATTCGTGCTAAGTATACTAAAAAGCAACCATATATATACATGTATAGTATTGTATTGGTATTTGTGAATGGTATTTGTGTATAAACCAGAAAATTGCTCCCACAAGAGCTTTCTTTGCAGTGTATGAACATACAAGTTAAAAATGTGTAATTACAATATATCTTAAATATAGTATTGATGCGTAATTGAAAAAATGAAGATATACTGTTTATCATTGTAAGAATATGAATACATTGTATTATAAATACAAACCACTCTAAGGCCATAGTTATGGTTTGTCCGTTTAGTACACTTGGAGAGGGCAAGGGGGGGGGGGGTTACCCAAATGCATATGCTTGTGTATGGGGGTGGGAGGTCTGCTGATTATGTATTTACACATATACACATATACCTCGATAGTAATTTATCTAATATGTAACCTGCTTGACTGGGTTCAGCTAGTGGACAATCAACAAACTTTTTAAAGTTACACAGCTTATTTATTTGATGCAGCCAGACATTCAACATTGGTGGACTATCTGTTATATTAAATACATAATATTATTAATCCTTGATCTTTTCTGTGTGGATTAAATATAGGCTGTTCTACAGAATGGGGAGGGCAATTGCATGTACGCAGATGGGGTGTGTGTAAAAAAATAAAGTATGCATGTGTACAGGGAGGGAGGGGTCAAGCTCTACCCGATTTTTGTGCACATGCCCATTGTTGGAATCAGATTTTGTTTCCGGAATTTTTACTTTTTTGCTTGCAGTCTAATTCATATCGGTCTGAGCTATACACAGACAGATAAACATTTTCAGAAGTAGGATAAATTGGGGATTGGAAGTTTCTTGTTTGTTAACATAATAATTCATTTACGTTAAAATATTAATGCTTTACCTGAAAGTTGATAAACCATCTGTTTGTGGTACAATTTAATCTTTTACAGAAGAAATTTTTTAAAATAAATTTCATAAACCAATTTTGGTTAGAATTAGTCTAATGTAATTAGAAAATTCTGTAAATAATCTAAACATTTTTATGATATATGGGTTAGATACAGGTTTGCTATATTTACATTTTCATCTGTAGCAAAATGATTTGTTACATGTAATTGAATGCAGTTTTTATTTGGACTTTTGAGAATTAAAAAAAATATAAAATGACATTGGCAGTGAAATGTTTGCATTTTCTTGTCAGATATCAAAGGTCATTCAACAAAAAAGTGAGAGATGGTCTGCAAACCCAAAGAAAGCTGATATTGAAAATGAGGTTAGATGATAGAGTTGGAATGAACCAGCCAGTTGTTTTGGTCATAAATGATCATAGGTGAATATCTGATGTACTTACTCCAATACCACCACCACCTACAGAACAGATTGTTACAAAACAGAAATCTCATTTTAAGTTAAAATGATTTAGGCCTTTTAGTCAGGTAACACCTATTGATATCAAATTGTTATGGAGAGACTATACTAGTGATTGTATGATAACAAATGATCCCTACCATGGACCCATATAGACTTTGACTTACTTGAAGTGTCTACTATGAGCCAAAGTCCAGCATCTGTTTGATTTCCAAGATTCAGTTTATCTTTAGACCACTGTTGATTATGTTCTTAATGCTTTTAAAAAAAAAACATGCATTTGAACCACAAGATGTAGGACCTTTTCAAACATTTCATACCCATTGCATTTATACTTGTCTTATATGTATGTTTAGATTGAAGTAAATGCAGTGTATTTTGGCCATATGATGTATTAAAAAAAAGAACAGCAGACTATTCATTGTAATTCATTTAATCTTATAGGAGTAACAAGATTAAAATCGTGTAATTGCAAGTTGGTATTATTGCATAATAAAGTACCTTTTAATAATTTTAATTTCTACATGTTTTGTGTAAAATTGCAGTCAGAAAGATTTCTAGGATACTTTGAAGAAGAAAAAATGTACATTGGAGCAAATGACTTCAATCCATGTATGTATGTATGTATGTATGTATGTATGTATGTATGTATGTATGTATGTTCATGAAAATGAATTAAATCAGAAAACAGCATTGAGCTTAACAACATTGTTTTGAATTCCACAGCATAGTATTGTCCCATATTTCTTATTTCATTATTAAATATATAGGCTAAATTTTCTAACACAAAATAATTAGACTTTGTTTTAATTAAATTATATATTTTCCTGAATTTATTTGCTCAATTTTTTAAGAATACAATGTAATGAAGTGGTTTATCACAGGTGCAGCGATGTCTGCTATTACCGGTTCACATACAGTTTCAAACTAATTTTATAAAGAAAAAAATGCTGTTAACTTCTGGGGTTTTTTTGTTATAAAAAAAGAAATCAATTAAAAATGATACTGATTATATTTGTTAACAACAAATTACTATTTACATACTGGTGTTGACCGTTCCAGTGGCCTAGTGGTAGGAGCATCCACCTCAGATGCAATAGGTTGTGTAGGCCTTGATCCCTGGCAAGGTCATACCAAAGACATAAAAAAGGTATTAACAGCTGCCTCATTTGGTGCTCAGCATTAAGAGGTTAGTGTATGGACTGGTCGTCCTACTGTCAGGATAATGTAACTGGGTGGGATGTCATGCTACATGTCTGTGGCATGATGCCTCAGTGCTAAATATCACTATAAACTGCCACACTGCTAACATCGTAGCAATATGACTGAAATTGGTATATTTTCATCACTGTACAGTAGGCCCAATTTCATGAACTCAGCAGTGATATATTGCTGCAAACAGGGTTAAAGGTCAGTTAGCAATTAAAACACCCCTGTGAATGTGTAAGAGTTTGTTTGTCTGCATAGGCTAATTGGTATCAGCATTGCATAAATACATGTAGCCTTGGATTACAACACTGCCAGAACTTAATGGGTACATCGAGGAAGGTATAAAGTACAACCAGTCATTTTACGTCTAAAAAATCAAGAGGTCAAAGTCTCCTCGCCTGGTAACATGACCCCTGCATTCCTGAATTTGATATGTATATCTGAGCCAGTTTTGCATTGTACTTAGTACATTATATATACTATTCAGTATATATATATATATATGTGTGTGTGTGTGTGTGTGTGTGTGTGTGAATGAGTACCTAGCTACCCTAATTTTAAAAGAAATGCAATAGGAAACATACATGGGGGTGGGCTTAATTTCAATATTTGTTTCTCTGCAGTAGTTTGTTTAGGTGATGTACTAAAGTTTGGCATTGAGTAATTGGTAATCACTTGAGTCAAAAGCATAGAAACCAAGCACAGGATACTAAAACATCAATGTAATTTCTATATAACTGTCTAGTATTTTGGAATAGGATGTCTGTAATCATTTATAGTAATGGTACACTTGTTTCTCATATAAAAGTCTCTGGGAGACAAAGAAAAAGGAAGAATGCAGGCAGAAGTGTGATGGACTGAATGGAATTGGACTACCAGTCCAGAGAAAGATCATACAGACGAGTAGGAACACAGGACAAGAGGAAAATCTATTATACTAAGTCAGATGATAAAATAGGTCATAACTTGGTCGAGTTAAAGACGAATGATAGGGTTTTAATTTGAATTTCATTAGAGAGATGACTGTTATTTAATGAGATTAAATTGTTGTTGATTTTACTTTCACATTTTGTGTATTCATTAATTTAACTGTTGGCACCACTGACTGGGGGCTCTGAGCATTGCATCTGTCTATCACTACTTCAATTCCTCACAAAAACATGCCAAGGGAGTCTTTTGTAATAATTTAAATAATATTGGGAGCACCCCACCCAACCTAAATAACATTTGAAAACCTCTATATATGCCATAATTATTCTTAAATGATATCCTTCAGTTTTTTTATGCCTGACTGTACATGTACTCTTGAATTAAAGTTATACCTGTACGTGCACATTTGTACTTATATAGGTTTTGTACATTTCATAATATATAATAGTTAGTTTTACAGTGTATGCAGTTGTGTACATTCATCTGGGTATTCATATAAAGGGTATAATTATTTCTATGGTAAATGAACACATTTTAAAAAACTGAAAATTTGATGCTTTTAAATGGTGTCAAGTATATTTGATTTAGTTGTAATAAGATGGCTGATGATCCACATATGTGATATAAGCATTCAAGGTTGCTTTAGATGAACTAGTATTTTAGTCTTAAAAACCTTATTCTGTTTCCAGAGCCATTTTATATTACATCATATTGTAATTAATGAGCTGTGTCTGGATAGAATAGTATCCTAGTGTTTGTAGTTCTGTTGATATTTGCAAACCAATCTGTATTCATGAAACACTGCAACAAGTTTTGCTTTCTCAACTCAATATGAATATGCATTATTTATCATTTAACTTAATGTGTTACTGTATATGCACGATTAAAATCATGTTCACCAGTGTACTTTTGTTTTTATATTCTTTGCATCCCAAGTCAATGCAAGTCAACTTCAATTCATCCTATGTTTTTAATAAATAGTCTCCTCACAGTTGCTTTCAAAACATAGCCATACATATAATCATTCTTTAGTGGGTAGGTAGCTAAAAAAAATGTTTAACAAAACTTGTTCATGCAAAATAAAAATTGCATACTACAAAAGAAATGTTTTATACAACAGAAAATCAACATAAATTATAGTATTCACACATCATATATTTGGATAGATGATCCAAGTCTTCCTTTTGTAAAGCCATGGTACTGGCCAAAATTATTTATCCATTATACCCCATACACAACAGCTTGGAATGACATGTCTGTTGCCAGTACTTAGGTATCCGTTAAGTCCATAAAATAAACTGCCTATTAGCAGTATGCCTTTTCCCCTGATTGTAATCATTATCTTCTTCTGCTGCCAGGACATCTTGAATATACCTCTGTGCAACAAGGAGCACGACTTCATCTAAAACAACCAGGTCGAAGTCCTGCAGAAATTTTTAAAAAATTGTCAGTAAAAAAAATTCCAAATAAAATAAATCCATTAAATATTATGTGGGGAAAATATTAATTTTTGTGTTATGCAATGAAGCAAACGTGTAAATATACAAACAAATGCGCAAATCACATCGACTATCGGATTCGTGAACGTAATGTGGTAATGCAACTGCCCAAAAAGATCAACTTTATTCTGAGCCAAAGAAACGACTTTAGCGAGACCTTTTAATAGCGGTTCTGATTACAATGATACAAATTATCATATTTTTAGTTGGTTTATCTTACAACGTAACAGAATCACACAAACACGAGAAGTAAACACTTTCAAGAATGGCCCCTTAGGAACCCCTTATTGTCAGGATTTACCATCATATTGACTTTTTTTCCTACTTCTTGTAATCTATCATATATAATGAGAAATCTATAAGCAATACATATATTGTGGGTGACTATAAAGAACTAAGGAGAAGGAAAGACGAAGGATAAGGCAATAATTACATCAAAAGAGAATCACAGGCTTACCTCGATTTCCATTATTTGTTGACGCGCGTCACTTGACACTGCGACTTCGGAGAATATCGGTAAATTCCGTTTCTGCATAATTAATTAGCAATCCGTACAGAAAATCGTTATAATTTCATTGATTAAACCTACAGATGTACATTTTTTGAAACTGAATTACCTGTAATTACTCATTATTTCTACTATACTTTTCATAATATCATGCATTTGCAAGAACAAAAAAGTCGAAAAACTTAGGTTGTATGCCTTTAATTATAATAATAACATTTGTGATAATACTTAATTATAATAATAACATTTGTGATGATACTTAATTATAATAATAACATTTGTGATAATACTTAATTATAATAATAATAACATTTGTGATGATACTTAATAATAATAACATTTGTGATGATACTTAATAATAATAACATTTGTGTTGATACTTAATTATAATAATAATATTTGTGATAATACTTAATAATAATAATAATAATAATAATAATAATAATAATAATAATAACATTTGTGATAATACTTAATAATAATAATAATAACATTTGTGATGATAATTATAATAATAATAACATTTGTGATAATACTTAAAAATAATAATAACATTTGTGATGATAATTATAATAAAAATAAAATAGCATTTGTGATGATACTTAATTATAATAATAATAACATTTGTGATAAAACCTAATAATAATAATAACATTTGTGATGATACTTAATTATAATAATACTAACATTTGTGATGATACTTAATTATAATAATAACATTTGTGATGATACTAAATAATAATAATAACATTTGTGATGATACTTAATTATAATAATAATAACATTTGGATGATACTTAATTATAATAATAACATTTGAGATGATACTTAGTTATGATAATAATAATAATAACATTTGTGATGATACTTAATTATAATAATAACATTTGTGATAATACTTAATTATAATAATAACATTTGTGATAATACTTAATTATAATAATAACATTTGTGATGATACTTGATTATATTAATACTAACATTTGTGATAATACTTAATAATAATAATAACATTTGTGATGATACTTAATTACAATAATAATAACATTTGGATGATACTTAATTATAATAATAACATTTGAGATGATACTTAGTTATAATAATAATAATAATAACATTTGTGATGATACTTAATAATAATAATAACATTTGTGATGATACTTAATAATAATAATAACATTTGTGATGATACTTAATAATAATAATAACATTTGTGATGATACTTAATAATAATAATAACATTTGTGATGATACTTAATAATAATAATAACATTTGTGATGATACTTAATTATAATAATACTAACATTTGTGATAATACTTAATAATAATAATAACATTTGTGATAATACTTAATAATAATAATAACATTTGTGATGATACTTAATTATAATAATAATAACATTTGGATGATACTTAATTATAATAATAACATTTGAGATGATACTTAGTTATAATAATAATAATAATAACATTTGTGATGATACTTAATTATAATAATAACATTTGTGATAATACTTAATTATAATAATAACATTTGTGATAATACTTAATTATAATAATAACATTTATGATAATACTTAATTGTAATAATAATAACATTTGTGATGATACTTAATTATAATAATAACATTTGTGATAATACTTAATTGTAATAATAATAACATTTGTGATAATACTTAATAATAATAATAATAATAATAATAATAATAATAATAATAATAATAATAATAACATTTGTGATAATACTTAATAATACTAATAACATTTATGATAATACTTAATAATAATAATAACATTTGTGATGATACTTAATTATAATAATAACATTTGTGATGATACTTAATTATAATAATAATAACATTTGTGATGATACTTAATAATAATAATAACATTTGTGATAATACTTAATAATACTAATAACATTTGTGATAATACTTAATAATAATAATAATAACATTTGTGATGATACTTAATTATAATAATAACATTTGTGATGATACTTAATTATAATAATAACATTTGTGATAATACTTAATTATAATAATAATAACATTTGTGATGATACTTAATAATAATAACATTTGTGATGATACTTAATAATAATAACATTTGTGTTGATACTTAATTATAATAATAATATTTGTGATAATACTTAATAATAATAATAATAATAATAATAATAATAATAATAATAATAATAATAATAATAACATTTGTGATAATACTTAATAATAATAATAATAACATTTGTGATGATAATTATAATAATAATAACATTTGTGATAACACTTAAAAATAATAATAACATTTGTGATGATAATTATAATAAAATAGCATTTGTGATGATATTTAATTATAATAATAATAACATTTGTGATAAAACCTAATAATAATAATAACATTTGTGATGATACTTAATTATAATAATACTAACATTTGTGATGATACTTAATTATAATAATAACATTTGTGATGATACTTAATAATAATAATAACATTTGTGATGATACTTAATTATAATAATAATAACATTTGGATGATACTTAATTATAATAATAACATTTGAGATGATACTTAGTTATAATAATAATAATAATAATAACATTTGTGATGATACTTAATTATAATAATAACATTTGTGATAATACTTAATTATAATAATAACATTTGTGATAATACTTAATTATAATAATAACATTTGTGATGATACTTAATTATATTAATACTAACATTTGTGATAATACTTAATAATAATAATAACATTTGTGATGATACTTAATTATAATAATAATAACATTTGGATGATACTTAATTATAATAATAACATTTGTGATAATACTTCTTGAGCACTGCTAAGTGACACCTGATGTCGTTGTCGCGTGAATCCGTCTAACTACAAGGTTTAATTATTTTATATTAATTACAAATTTGATTTAGCTGGAGCACACACTCTCTCAAACTAAACAGAGAGACTTATTCGCTCGACTCTAAGAGAATAAACCTATTAAGTTTCAAACTGTAAATATAGAAGAGTCACAACAAATGGTTCTTCTCATTTTAAGGACGAAGCGTTCCGAAAAACACTTTCTATGCGATTTCTGAAAACTCCATTTGAGATAAAAGTCAATGGAAAATATACTGCGCTCCGGCATATAAACGAACTCAAAGACAAGAAACGCTTGAGAGAAGAGTGACTAAAGAAAAATGTCTGATATCGATATCAAGAAAAAGACATTGTTTCTTTGGAATACTCCATGATGGATGAAAAACGAAAAAAGAGCACCAAAAGCGGAAATATGACACGACGAACTCAATCGAGTAAATATATTTAAGATGGCGAGGCAAACAGAAACAGCAGATAAGGTATAACCCACACCAATGAAAAAAAAAAAACAAAAAAAAACAGCACAATGTAAACTCTTATGATAAGTCATGAAAATATACCAAAGTACGTAAGTATATGTCTGTTTTCATATGTTCTTTTAGCATGAATGATACACTCAAACACACTCAAACACACCTTTATGAACAATACATGGCTTGTTGAAGAGTAAATGTGTGGTGTTAGAAAGGAAACGATATTTGTTAGGATGTTGTTAATGATGTTGACTGCTCTACAATTTTCTTTGGCTAATCCATTTGAGCCGTTGATCACTCAAAACTGATTTGAATATTTAGTTGTTTGCACATATCTACACAAATTAATTGCGTTTTTAAAATATCGTTTTAAATTAAACTGACCGGATTAAAATATGTTTGTAAATTGTAAATTTATCCGGACATATAGTTTTCTCAAAATGCAACGGTGACTCAGCAAAACTGTATAAACGTTTCATGAGACATAACCCAATTTTGCTCTTTGGTTTTGAAATGCACATAAAAAGGAAGAAGGAACAACATCATTATTACTCAAGAGCAGATTACAAAGTAATAATACGAAGGGTGAAATAAATAAAATCAACCTAGCATCTTTCCTGAATATATATCCTCGCTCCAGTAGTGTCCCCACCTCATCCCCATCCTCACTACATTCACTGACCATGGGTAAGGGTAGCGGGAATACGGATTTATCAATATTCAATGTCGCATGCATATATGTAAGGCCTTTTAATTCTCTCCCCTCCTACACGCATATCTATCTATCTATCTATCTATCTATCTATCTATCTATCTATCTATCTAGCTATCTATCTATCTATCTATCTATCTATCTATCTGTCTGTCTGTCTGTCTGTCTATCTGTCTATCTATCTATCTATGTATCTATCTATCTATCTATCTATCTATCTATCTATCTATCTATCTATCTATCTATCTGTCTGTCTGTCTGTCTGTCTGTCTGTCTATCTGTCTATCTATCTATCTATGTATGTATCTATCTATCTATCTATCTATCTATCTATCTATCTATCTATCTATCTATCTATCTATCTATCTATCTATCTATCTATCTATCCAGAGAGAGAGAGAGAGAGAGAGAGAGAGAGAGAGAGAGAGAGAGAGAGAGAGAGAGAGAGAGGGAGGAGAAGAAGAAGTCAGAGAGACAGACTGTTGCTGTCGATATGATCGCTGTTTATCTGCGATAGCAAAACGGTTGATTATCTGACAATGACATACCTGGTTTACGACAAATACAGTCAAACTCTGTTTAGGACAATACGAGTCAAAACTGGTTTACTACAGTCAAAACTTGTTTATGATGACTATCATCAATTTTCCATACAAAATCAGTAGTTACAGAATATAAAGAAAATAAGCTTGTTTGGTTAAACGTGTTACGACAATTTGACATTTTCACATTATAATTAGGTCCGTACAGCACAACGAAAGTCTTCTTAGTTACCAATAAATTAAAGTCCAAAATGTTTCAATGATCTGAACATCGCCGTCTCATCTGTCCAAATGAATATCTAAGGACTGTTCATCCTTTTGGGGTGATTAGGGATCGCTTTTCAGTTATATTGTCATTACTTTCAGCACAGAAGCTCTATTAAGAGTGTGACGAAAAAGTGCGGTTTTTTCTATACCTTAGTACCTAATAGCGTTTTCTAATTTATTTTAAAATTTTAATACAGGTCGCGTTGAAAATAAAAGCTGTTTGTGTTTTACATGATATTTTGAAGCTTAACTGTCATTCTTATTAAAGCTCTACTCATTAATAATTTCTTCGGTGAGCACGTGATGTTCAAGCTGGTGAAGTCCCACTACGAGGTTTCATTTGTCGTGCATTCCGATGACCGGAAGTACAATTCAAGACTTTAGGCTACCATTATATTTCATTCTAGATGATTTAAAAGTATGTGTAGTTCAGAACTTTAATTTAAGTTTTATTTAAAAGTATGTGTAGTTCAGAACATTAATTTAAGTTTTTTTTAAAAGTATGTGTAGTTCAGAACATTAATTTAAGCTTTATTTAAAAGTATGTGTAGTTCACAACTTTAATTTAAGCTTTATTTAAAAGTATGTGTAGTTCACAACTTTAATTTAAGCTTTATTTAAAAGTATGTTTTTAATTTAAGCTTTTTTTAAAAGTATGTGTAGTTCACAATTTTAATTTAAGCTTTTTTTAAAAGTATGTGTAGTTCACAACTTTAATTTAAGCTTAATTTAAAAGTATGTTTTTAATTTAAGCTTTATTTAAAAGTATGTGTAGTTCAGAACATTAATTTAAGCTTTATTTAAAAGTATGTGTAGTTCACAACATTAATTTAAGCTTTATTTAAAAGTATGTGTAGTTCACAACTTTAATTTAAGCTTTATTAAAAGTATGTATAGTTCACAGCTTTAATTTAAGCTTTATTTAAAAGTATGTTTTTAATTTAAGCTTTATTTAAAAGTATGTGTAGTTCACAACTTTAATTTAAGCTTTATTTAAAGTATGTGTAGTTCACAACTTTAATTTAAGCTTTATTTAAAAGTATGTGTAGTTCACAACTTTAATTTGAGCTTTATTTAAAAGTATGTATAGTTATTCCTATTCATGAATATAATTATTCCTATTCATGAATATAATGAGTTTGAATAATGCTTTTTAAATCTCTCACAATATCGGATTCATTTCCTTGCATTTTATCCGAAATTGTATCTGTTTCACCTATTTTAAAGTGCATATTAAACTAAGAATGGTATGCAAATGTATGGATAAACAAATGTTTACCGTTGGGTTTTATCTTGATTTCCATTTAACACAGAATGAAATGTTTTGGACTTAGTGATTTGATCTTTTTCTTTAAAATTTACGACTTTTCACATTGGAGTTATATGAGTGAATACTCTTTATTATATCGCAAAAATGCTCGGTCGGAAAGTGTCTATATATGCATGTGTACTTTTTCATTAAAATGGCATTGATATACTTTTCTTCAATATTTTAAAGACAAAACCGAATATTTGTTTTTGTTGTCACTTTATGTCACTCTGGATCGCGTGTTTAAAAACAATTACCATTTCAATGATCCCATAAGCGATCACAAATTTTAAAAACCCTCAAAGACATCTTTATGTGAGCAAATTTTGTGATTTCCTATCTGGAGACAGCATATTCGTGCCTCGAGAACACGCATTCTGTTTTATAAAAACACGTAATCTTATGATTGAAATGATTTCCGATTTGGTCTCTTCACATCCCACATTCGACTGTTGATTACACGCATTTGAGTTTACATAATGTGAAATCTGTTCAGGTTTGGGTCTTATTGGCCTGCCTTGGTAATTCGATTACGGGTAGTATGAGTTTCGATTTCGCTTAATCGATAGCTTTGTTACAAGGATAATAGATAACTCTTGATTGAAACATTGTCAAAGCGGGTCTATTGCTTTTCCGTAATCTAGTCTCCAGATCGCAAATTATTTCCAAGTTATTGGTCATATGATTTGCTATAGAATAAATCCCGTTCATATTATTTTAACAACCATGAAGTCCTTTATTTAAAAAAATAATACCAATGAACGATAAAATATGAAGAGGAATCACTGGAGGATTATAATTCAGGTGTCCCAATACTTACAGTATGTCCCTACTTTGATCAGTGATGATGCATTCATTTTTAAACTAAGCAATGGTGTCTAAACACTTATCGTCATTACGAAAACTGCATGAATTCATTTGATACTTTTGCAGAAAGGATTACAAACATGTAAAAAGCGAAAGCTGATAACCTTCACAAGAAGAATAAAGTAAGAATTGTAAACCAGTTTTCCATTTAGAACGCAAGGAGCTAGACAAATGATATATATATATATATATATATATATATATATATATATATATATATATATATATATATATATATATATATATATATATATATATATATATGCATACATACATTATTTACAATAGTGATGATTACACCGGTGGCGCTGAAGTTGGTGAACACTTCATCCGTTTTCATAGTTTACGTTTCGTCTCATAACGGCATCTTTTCCCATATTAACTTGATATTTCGGATTTTCTTCTTTACATGCAAACGTGTATGTACTGTTTGCTTTTAGTTAAATTAAATTTATTCTTACCATGTCCACAGGATTTGTATTCTTTTTGTTGTTTTAGGTTTAACGCCATTTTCCAGCACAAGATAAGCTATACATGGCGGTCAGTATATCTGGTGGAGGAAGATCCTAAGAAAACGCCAGTGAAGAACCACCACTCACGAGACGCTACTTGTAAGCTTTCTCAAATGCTCACGTTCGCAGAGCCTGGGACTCGAACCCAAGCATACAGAGGTGAGACGGCGTTGATCTGGAACGGCGAGCGCTTTAGACCACTCGGGGCCGCCATATCCAAAAGAAGCAAAGTTATTAAATCGCCTAGAAAAAAAACCTGGTAATGCTAGCAGATACGTTCATCCCCGAAGACAGATGGCAAGAGGTGTGTGGACAGCTGAGGACTAAAGTAAAGGTGCAGTTGGAAAGGGGATATCCATCCACTACACGCAGACATTTCTCCCAATATCTCGAGATGATCGTACCACTGGATTACGACAACATTGGCCGATAGAAAGAAGAAGACATTGCTCAACTTTTCTTCACTTTAATACAAGTCAAGCTCGTTATGACATTATCAAATCCAAGCATCACCACTCTGAGATACGATCATCATATGAAGCGATGACTGACAAATAACTCAGCTATATGGTTAAATAAAATTCATATTAAATCTAAACCAGATTATTAAAATGAAACGAGCATGTATAAACAGGTACACAGTGCATTGAGATGGTCAACAAGTATTATACAACCTATGTCAGCGTTGCATTTCACTTCCAGTACATTATTGTGACCAATACTACATGAGGTGATAAATATTTATGTAATTGTTCAAGGGAGATAAATTTGATTTTGATGCCACATAAATAATCAGTCTTTAAAGTCTTGTAAGAGTAGAATATTTTCATTACATAATCGTGGTAGAGGAGTACAAACCGTATCAGTCGTAACCAGCTCATGACACGTACTACAGTGGCTTTGCATTGCCCACCTACCTACCCCACCCCAAGCCTATACATGACACAGTTTCCACAGCATGACCTTTCACTAAAGTTACATGGACTGATGCAAAGTTTTGTATAACAAAAATTATAGTTATATGCCAAAAGAGACTACAATTGGAAATGTGTTTAAGAGTTACGCCGCAATGAACAATGTAGGACAGTTCATGGCTGCTTTATATGTGTGTTTTCATGATTTCCCATTTGTTCTAACTCTCCATAACCATATTAATTGGTTGCTGTGTCTGTTGAATATATATATATATATATATATATATATATATATATATATATATATATATATATATATATATATATATATATATATCAACTGAGTGCATCTAATAATGTGATTTAATTACAAAGGTTTTGTCTCTAATATGAGTCCTAGGTTTTCTTTAAAATGTATCTTCTGCAGATCATTGGGATAAGCGAGTGTGGTGTTTAACCCTTTGGCAGGGGCCCCGAGTGGCCGAGTGGTCTAAAGCGCTCTCCGTTACGGATCACTGCCATCTCATTTTTGTTTGCGTGGGTCCGAGTCTAAGATTCGGCTAATGTAGTTATGTGAGAAAGCTTGCTAGTAGCTCCTCGTGGATCGGTGTTTCTTTCCGGGGGCTTTCCCGGTTTCTTCCTCTGCCAATAATTCTGGCCTGCATATATAGCCTATCGTGTGCTGAAAAATGGTGTTAAACCCTACAACATCTACAACAACTAACCCTTTGGCAAGTCACACGTGACATGTAAAATAAACGTCTATTTCACACGATTTTTATTTCAACCTGTTCAATTTAGCGTTTTTAAATCTTCATTCACTGTCCAATGTAGAAACGCAAATGAAACTCGGCTCTGAGTCACAATACACAATTCGACGGCGTTGGTGTTTTAATTAACAATTACTAAGATACTGAGTTGTGGTTCGTAAAAATCCAGTTAAAATTCTGGTGCAGACAACGTTCGAAAAGATCACGTTCACATGTTAAATGAGAATTATCAAGAGCACCACTGAATAGATCTTCATCCACTTCACATCATGGGAGATTTTGTTTTTAAATCTGAAGATTATTCGTAGATACAGATGTAAGCAATATGTATTTATGAATATTGGTGACACTGGGGGATTCATAATATCTCAAAATGTAAATATCGTGCAGAGAGTTATTACTAGCGCATTCATTTATTTCTTTCCAGCTCAACAATGGAAGATGCATTATTCTTCGAACATAAGCAAGTGAATATTTCATGCTTTGATACACAGATGAACCAGTCCATCTGTGAATCAATCAACCATTTCATCACCCAAACAATGAATGATGTCGTTATTACAGAAATGGGTGGTGTGATCCGCCAAGAGAAGATATCAATAAACAAACAGCACTCGTCAAGTCTATTAATGTTGGAAACTTCATAAGACTAGCATAATCAATATGTATCCGAATAATACAATGTTTTCATTTGAACTGAATGTCTGAAGCACTTACTGGTATGGAAACTACTTGTCTGCAATAAGTTGAAAACATGAGTGATATGTTTATCGTTCTATGTATAATTGGATGGATTGAAGTACGTGTTAGCGTAAATTAATACTGAGAGTATGTTACAAAGAAAGCTTATGATCACAAACTAAATTTTAACATCGGTAGTGGTATGGTCGAATATTTATAGTCTCAAATTGTCGGACTATTTAAGAGCAAACGAGGTATTAACATGCGGAAAGGCCATGTAGTGTAAGGGCTAATGTATATGGAACAAACAACATTTTAAACTTATGGGATATGACGAAAATGTTTATGGGAAACTTGATTGTGAAGAATGCAATTTAACATTGGAAAATATGTGGATGTCTGCAAACTTTAAGCATAGAAATTGCCTAGTCCTCTGTTATATATTACATACTTTCTAGACTTAACATTACGAATTAGTTTTATATTCATATAGGCTCAAAAGGAATGTAAGGTTGGAAAAACATTATTGTGCCAAACATCCTCTTCAATATATTTAGTTTTGATAACTACGAAACATATTTGTTATTTCTATCCAGAAGCAACTTGTACTTACTACCCAGTATCCACATTTTGAATTATTTGTTAATGACTACTATCCAACACCCACTTGTTTATTAGTATAACATGTCCACTTTAGGATTTATATTCAACAGCAATTGCATTGCTATTCACCATCCACTGTTCTTTAATTATCATCCAAATCCTACATATTGATTATTCTCGAACACACACTTGGTATTACTATGCAATACCCATGTTTGGTTACATTTCAGCACTAGCGTTTAGGTTACTATGTACACCCATTTTTTATTACATTCTAACACCAACATTTTTTTTATTCCATTATACACTTTTTTCATATTTATCGAACACACCGCATGTAGTGACTGAAACGTCCCCACCGAATATCGAAAGATTCATCATGGACCAACTCATTCGATGGTATAGAACATCACATTAGCATTCAATACTAATATGAAATGTGATGCAAACCCAAAAGCAGTGTCCATTGATATATACAAAATAATATGTGATATGGTCAGAAAAATTAATTGCGATGTCAAACCGTTACGAATTAACAGGCAGCAAACGGGATGAATGTTTATACCGAGTAAGTTTAATTGGCTCATTCACAGAATGTTAAACGTTATATAGAATCACAATTTTGAAATAAATTCATTCTCGCGTTTACAATGATTATAAAAGCAGTTGTATGCATGTACATGAGAAATAAGGAAATAACACCATAAGCTGCCAGGGACGCGAAACGGACGCAGGTGGGTCACACACGCGCTTAAATCAATTTTTTTTTTTTTTGTTTGTTTTCTTTTATTCATATAATTTGCAAGACCTACCTGCAAAGGTTCAAACATAGTTCATTTAGAAATATTTTACAGCCTGCATGCACTATTCATCTTCTTCTTCTCTCTGTCCATGTTTGGTCTGTTAGCCTGTCCATTTCACTTCCCTGGATATCTAATTCTGTTTCGATCTCTCTCAGACAGACAGACCGATCAAGAGAGGGACGATAGGGGAGATATAATGAATACCATTGTTAATTCAAACACCACGACAACATGGATCAACTGTAAAAGACCTTCAGTATGTGAATTGTCTTCATTTCGTTCATCATTTTCTCAATTATTGATTCTTGTCCGTACTCACTGTCAGACATTCGTCTGATTTTGAAGAATTCTGTCTTTTCCTTTCACATTGAATTATATTACTAAGTGGACTTCAGTGGTGTGGCGTACGTTAATGACTGCGAGATGTTTATAATCGTATAAATCGAATATCAAGGAAACGCATTTCCAGCATTTGCTCAACATCGGTTCCTTCATATTCCACAAATAGACCAACGTTTTCGTGCCCATATTTATTTACTATCGATTTATTTTCTTATCGTTGTGCACGTAATGTGTCACTGTCTATTTAAGAGTTGAAGTTTTCAGAATTCACATGAAAAGCAATACTCAACAAATTTATCAGCTACTTGTATCTGTCGTTATAAACGAGCGCTTACTGTCACTACTATTATCATATCATGCAGATGCCATGGCGACCTATTTTTAAATGGTAAACGTGTACCAAAAAGTCATTGTACTGACCGGAAATTTCTTTTCAATCAAATTGCCGGTTTTTCTTTATTTTGTATCCTTCTTGTGTCATTCCTGCTGCTGGTTTTCACATAAGGTATCAGAAACAAATGCACCGTGACATACCAACCTATCCACATAATGTATCGACAATAGTACCATAACTTACGAAACTACAATATTATTTTTTATCATGAAGATTTTTAGCTTAAATATCGTGAGTCGAACTGGCCGAATGGTTAGCCCGCCGAGTTTACGAGCGAAATGTTGAGGTTTCGAATAATACCATGGAACCAGCCTGTATCAGCTATATTGACGTCCTGGGACAAAGCAATTAACTCCATGTAACGGATATAACTACAATAATTGTCTGTTCTGCTTAACATGAAACATATGTACAATCTATTCATGTCGATGCTATCCTTTACATTTCAACTCAGCATTCGATAAGCTCAGTCCCATCGTATCATTTCTTATCGAATGTACACATTTAACTAATGACATGGCACTAAGATGGTGTACCTAGATGTATGTGGTATTACAAGTTAGCATTTAAGACAACATACTGAATCGGGCCCAAAAGATGATGTGAACTGGAATAATGATAATGTTTATCCAACCTTTGTTATAAGCGTTTATATCGGTTGGAGTTGCATCATTTGAAACCGAAAACTCAAAGCTTATTGGTTGATGCGAGCAGAAAGATGCTACTGGAGTATTTACTTCTTGTGTGCTTCGAAATCGTTTGAAATAATGGCTAAAATATAACCTTGCAATTATTTCTTTAGATTTAATTATTATTGTATTTCTCACATGCTACATGAAGTCATGGAGATAAAACATTGTTTTGTGATGTGAACAAACGGTCTTGGCACTTTTGTAAAGCCATGAATTTGAAAATTGAGTATATATTGTATGAATATACCGAAGACAAGCCATGTACATTCTTTTAATGTAACAGATTTTCAAGCTTCAAAAATCACGCATCATATAAAATATGAAGTTCAAATTTTAATAGATTATATTATCACTTTCAGATTTGAATGTGCAAAACCTAAGGAATCAAGCGTATATTTTGAAGCTAGTTTAACTTGTTAAATCTGCAACGAACCTTTATGTTGAAATTAGGAAAAAGTTTTTTCTAACATCGGTGCGCTGGCTTTGCGCAAACGTTTGAACCAGCAAAATGATTTATATTTATTGTCTGCAAAGCCTGCTAAGTCTACAAATGTTAGGTGATTAATAAAATCTTTCCCTCTAAACCTGACGAAAAGAAATTGAAACAAGCTTTTATACATACACACATATATATATATATATATATATATATATATAGCATGTATGTATGTATGTATGTATGTATGTATGTATGTATGTATGTATGTATGTATGTATGTATGTGTGTGTGTGTGTGTGTGTGTGTGTGTGTGTAAAACGACGCCGGGATAAATTTGTCTTTGATATCGTCCACAGTTAAAGACAAAACTTCATCAATAATCGTACACGCACACGCACACATGCATGCATGCATGCATGCATGCATACATACATACATACATACATACATACATACATACATACATACATACATACATACATAAACATACATACATACATACATACATACATACATACATACATACATACATACATACATATTAAAAACGGACTGAGTACTTCATTGATCGACTGACCTTATTTGTTGTTTTGTTCAATTGATGAAAAAGTGTCGTTTGTAGTACTGTGTATTTACATAATTTTAGAATGTTCTAATATTGCAAATCTTTATCCCACGCAATGGGATCAAAGAGATCGTCTGGGATCAAATTATTAATATTATTATTTGGTCCTAGCGGAGCGTCTTTTTGAAAAAGATGTCAATTTCCATTTAAATGACAGAATGCAGTATTACTCTGCAATTATATATTGACATTATTTCAAAGGGATTTAGTTCGCTGCAGATCACGCAGCTACAAAGAAGACCTTTTGAGCAATAAAATTATGGAGTATTACTTTATCTCTGATAACGCTATGCTGAAAAATGCACCCTCTGCTTTTAGTTGTTTTGTGAATGTATTTCTGTTCAGATACGATGCTGTCAGCCTCTATAACATTTAATGTAATCTATATTATTGCACGTGGATTTTAATTGCATCCATTGATTTTAATTGCATCCATGGATTTTAATATATGGTTAAGAACTATGATTCCTGGATTTCCTTACATTAATTTCATGCATATTAAAGTAACATTTTTCTTGGATGGAGTAGGACTGGTGTGTGGTTTATCTGATGATTGGTGGTAGTGATGATGGTGTGTCTAAATTAATGAAGGCTCTTATATCATGCTTCTATAACTGACTTACTGTATTTAGGATAATGGTAAATGCAACACATGATTCATACAAATACATGTGATTATGTACTCTTTAGTATGCTATATAAGTTGTTAATCTATATTAACATGAATTTAGTAAATATTCATTTGTTTGCTGCTGTCGCATTCAAATATATTCCATTTTCTTTCCTAAGTCGAGACGATATTGACATTTTCGGTTTTGATTTTGACTACAAAGGCTCGCGGATATATATTAGTCAATATTTGCATTTTGATTTCTAAACTAGTGAACAGGAGTCACTCAGTTTATACATTTTCCTTGGATATAAACAGCTCTAAGTTACAAAATGCAAAGAAAAAATCATTCTCACATAAGGAGCTCAAACCATTTGCTACAATCAAAACTGTCACGGGGAGCAACCACACATGTTATACAATAGAGACAAAAACATTATATGAAAATAATAATTGCATTTGTTCTTGCTTATAACAAAACAACCATCGCCACTACTTCTATGTGAAATCCTCATATTGCAAATGATACACCGCTTTGCCTAAATCACGTGAACTCCACATGCTGCTCCTTCTACACCCCAAATTGCCAAAGTCACTTATGTGAAATCCTCATGTTACAACTTATACATCCCTTATTGCCCAAGTCACTTATGTGAAATCCTCATGTTGCAACTTATACCCATATTGCCCTTGTCCTGGATATGAATCCCAGATACTGCAATGTATGCAACAAGTGTTGCATTTGTCACTGATTTGAAACAAGATGTTACCTTTCTAATGGAAGTTAAACCTCACAAACATATTTTTACTATTGCAGCAAACTGAAAACATCGGTTTGTCGTGTTATGCATTATTGTAGTGTGCTAATCGCCGTGTTATGCATTATTACAATGTGCTAATCGTCGTGCTATGCATTGTTGCAGTGTGCTAATCGTCGTGCTATGCATTATTGCAGTGTGCTAATCGTCGTACTATGCATGATTGCAGTGTGCTAATCGTCGTGCTATGCATTTTTTAGTCTGCTAATCGTCGTGCTATTCATTATTGCAGTGTGCTAATCGTCGTACTATGCATTATTGCAGTGTGCTAATTGAGCCTTTAACTGAAATACGTACTGGACGTGAGTCCAACGTGCTGAAAACAGACGGACATTTTAAAGTTAAAAATGTAAAACAGACAAATAATAGTAGTAATTTATTTTCGAGCTCTTATTATATCCATCATATTTCAAATAACGTTTTTAAAGCAAAAACAATATATCATCGTACACTGTGCTTACCAAAATTCCACTTGAGTTCGAATACTGAACCACGAACTCCATTTACCTGGATCATAA
Organism: Unio delphinus; assembly: GCA_029339505.1. Classification (NCBI taxonomy): domain Eukaryota; kingdom Metazoa; phylum Mollusca; class Bivalvia; order Unionida; family Unionidae; genus Unio; species Unio delphinus. The sequence goes on along the minus strand of JAQISU010000234.1, from coordinate 3,645,669 downwards.
AAAATGAGTCGTAAAATGCATTCTGCCCTCCTTGCTTGCAGTGGTTATGCCCAGAATCTGATAATTTATTCCTTGCGTACGGTACCTAAATATTTCGCAGCTTAGACTACTGGAATTACTCTCATAATTTCGGTAATTTTGGATCTCGGCGATTTTTAATTATTCGATATGTGAACCTAGATTATCTTAGCTACTGTATCAAATCCTTCAATTTGCATTTTGTAAAGCTTAATATTATACTGCTTATATTATTTATTTTTCCATACACATGTTTTAAGTAACCAAATGGCCAACTCAACTTGCATGAATGAAATTACAGCATTACCCAATGTCGAGATTCGGATGGTCAGATGAATAAATACTATCTTCTTAGTTAGTCATTAACCTTATCTACATCGAGGGCAATTGCTGTACTAGCGTTTTTGGTATGCCATGTTTACAATGTAAGTAATTAAATAATCGTGCCGTGTCCTGACTTGTTAGGACATAATTTAAATTGACAGGTAACACTGTCATTCTTCCTATACACACAACCTTTAAACAGACAAAACCTTATTTTGTTGTTAATATTGCGCACCATAATAAATATTCAAGACTGTAAACGAAGTAATCATTTAAAAGGCCTTTTGATTAAATCGAATCCAGTGTAACAATATTGTAATGCATACAAATATTTATACTCCTTAACTGAACGATTAGCCTGTCTTAATAGACGACTGCATTGGTGGGGAGGAGGCAGGACGTTACCCCTTGATAACTTGAGACCGTTGGGTTGAGTTGTTTTAATTTCACGTAGGAATTAACTAACCGGAATGTAACCATATCAATTCGAATATTTATCATTAATTATATCTTTGATTTGAATCAATATTGCATATATTGTTCGATTTTTCAAAATATGATTAAAACCTTTGGAAAAGCAATTTATCAGCAATCTATCACGAAAGAAAAGAAGCGCTTCGTTTACGGATTAATCAGAATTGATCGGCAGCGAGGCATTATGGGATGTATTTCAGTGTTAAAGAACCACAACCATTGCAATAAGATCATATGGCTGACCAGACACAATATAACTTCGAGAATTTTCTTCTCGATGATTGTGATCTGTAGGATATTAAGACATCACTTTGAAAACGACAGTCTATTGCAAAGAAGAAATGCTAAAATCGTCTGGGTTTTATTAAAGAAAACATTAGGAAGCAAATATTACCAAGTAAGTTTAATAGCTAAAACAGGGGACACGAATTACTACTTCCATTATCTGCCACAAGCTATTCCCACCATTAATTGAAAAGCAATGCATCATTTTGGGGGAAGTTGACATGACCGTGCGGATTAAGACTCTGGTACATGAAAGCTTGGCCATAATTGCCGCCTAGCACGGGTTTGAGTCATACTTGGAATAAATGATGCCATTTGAAACTCGATTGCATTGTTCTCTCTCTCTCTCTCTCTCTCTCTCTCTCTCTCTCTCTCTCTCTCTCTCTCTCTCTCTCTCTCTCTCTCTCTCTCTCTCTCTCTACTAATTCAAATGCCACTTCAGGTTCAGAGGCCTTGCACCAAATTTATATCTGTATTTATGTGTCCTTGTGTACTTAAGTTTTCCTGCACTATATCTCTGCCATTATTTTATAATCATATTTTCAAACTTTTGGAATGGGAACAGTATTGGTAGCCCGTTGTTATTTTTATGTTAGATATCGTCTTTGTTTGTCTTTCTCACTCTGGTATTTCATATGACGTACTGGTCGTTAGGCTACCGAGTATAGATGAGAAACAATAATTATGTAGAACAATTAAATAAATTGATAATTAATGTTCTATGATATAATTGTATAGGTGTATTGCCTTTGAACGTTTTGTATCACTTAAATATGTTTAACAAAAAAGACACAATGCGTCTCGACATCGGGTGAATCAAAAAGCTTAAAATATCCACAGAGCAAGGAACAGCATTGTACCAGACCAGTAGCTGCACGCGCATGTATTAATTTAATTTACTTCCCACTAATCAATTCATTTTACTACCAACTGTCATTTTCTAAGAAAATCAGTCTCGTTGTTATAACGTACTCAAAATGTATGGGGGATATGCTATTACAGAGATTAGATCTATCTTCGATAGTTACCATAAACCGTCTCGTTCATGGGCCCCCACTTTATTAATAAAATTTCATTAATTTCTAAACTCGGTTATCTTGCAATTTCCAAACTGTATTTATAAAAACTGAACGTTTGTTTATTGATAAATTAAGATCTTTATTAAACGTTAGTCTTTGTTTATAAAACTTTATCATGGATGGGAAAAACTAGTGATTGCGTTTTCATTTCTGCAGTACTGTTGTGTTGCTGAAATCGAAATGATGTTGATGATGATATTGTCAGTAATCATATTTGTGCTTCTACTATTTAATGTAAAACCAGGAACGTTCAATTAAAGATAAATTTAGATTTGTACCAAGTTAGTTCTTATTTTTAAGACTTTATAATGGGTGCTGACTAACCACTGAGTCCCATGCAATATATACAGTGTTTGGTATAGTTGTGGTACTGACATTGAATTGATTTTAATGGTGGTAGTGTCAATAATAATACATGTGGTTGCTGATCGTGGTAAGAAGTAGATACACCAGTGGAGTATATATCATTTTATATCCATGAATTGCAAGCCATTTATCCTTTTACTTAAAAAATAGTCACTTTTATTAAGCATGTCTGAAATCAAAGTTCAATTGCCAAAGATTATATAAAATGTCAAACATTTGATAAGTTATTCCAAGCAATGTAATTCTTAGAACATTGTATTTGTTCAATGGACTTTATGTTATTACAATTCATAAAAATAGGGGAACAACATTCGAATAGGGAAAACATGTAACACAAATGAAAACGAAACATTGACAAAATCTTTACATCCATTAGATCCAACATTATTTACAGTTTGTAAAGTTCATGTTTTCCTCGTTGGTGGAAGCCCAGAACGAAAATCCGCTATTATTTTATATAATCCGAATGCTTGTGCTGAGCTTAGCTCGTTTATTATGAATACGCGCATCAAATGCGCTATCAATACTACATTGTGACAACCTCTAACACTAAAATGAAACCTCTAACACTAAAATGAAAGTACCGGTGTTTTTTATAAGTACGAGACTGTGCATGGAAGAGA
>JAQISU010000234.1:3507500-3637500 GCA_029339505.1 Unio delphinus | reverse complement strand
TTTCTCTTCAATTTCTCTACTTCCTTTTGTGTAATGCATACGTTACTGCTATTCGTCTATCATGTCTTCTATCCTGTGAACGGTTTCGTGAAGAAGAAAAAAAAAACAATCAGGAAATAATTGTTTTCAAATGTATTTCTTAGACACAACTTATTTCCTAAGATACATATGTAAAATTGATTATATGCAAATGTAGAGCTTTACCTAATTTTAAATCAAGGGGAAGCAATAAGAGATAATACCGAATTATTTTGCAATATTGCTCTCCCTTGCACAGTAGTTATAAGAAAATTAATGTGCACAGGAATATAATGAAAGTTACCTTCTAAACAAAACAAAAAATGTCTAACGTGCAGTTATAAGATTGATATATATATATATATATATATATATATATATATATATATATATATATATATATATATATATATATATATATATATTAAAATAAAACGTCATGTGACCCCACCACTAAGACGACAAATAAACAAAAGCAAGACTAATAATAAATGAAGCGGAAAATAATTTAGAAATTTAAAAACAAAAACAAGTCAACAAACAAATGTCAGTCAGATTTAAAAGTTTGTTGAAACGTCTCTGAGAGCGAGAATGGTATTGTTTTGTGTTTTTGAATTATAAAACTATTGGATTAATAAAGCATTCTGTTGCAGGATATTACTTTAATGTTCTAACATTTAGTTCCCTCAAAACTATTTTACTTTTTTGATTAAAATCCAACATAAGCTAGAAAGAAGACCTCAAAATCAAGTAGTTTGCGCAATGATAAACAAATGCAAGTTAATAGTAAAACAATATTGTTTAAAACGTTTCTTTAAGTATTTGGCATTATACGTATCCTCACCTTTTCAAACTTTTATCTCAGTCATCATACTTCAAATAGAGTCATACGTCAATATTATACATTCATTTTTCTTATATTCCTTCGCATTCGATACGTGAAGACAAATTTCGCTTCGTCAATATCTCATTGGTAAGAAACATTATTTATATCTGTAAAATATATTAAGACAATATGACCTTATATGGCAGTTAAACATCTTTTGGCACTTCGTCTGATTACAAGACTGTTGTATCCATTGTATTTCTGAATCAGTCTGGTAAGTAGGTAGCGTAGTAACTTCTTAATAGATTCAATCGTAAACCAATCTGCACAGACCCGGACCGATCAGCACGCAATGGCCCATGTTTCTGCGTCAATGCAGTTTGTTACTGGACACGACTTAAAGAGTGTATGATCAGTAGGAGCAAAAGCCTAGATACGCATGAGCGAGCATAAACGTGATATTAGGCTAAGTAAATTAGACACAAACCATCGGTGTGTGAAAAATATCAAAGAGGAGGAAAACAACTGCTTCATACATATTAATGTTCATATTCTCATTCTTTAGTCAGTCTTGTGGCGAACGCTCTTTGCTTACCTGTATAAACAGTATTGATAAAAAAAATACCTGTTGCTGCATCTGGAGAATTTGGTAAATCCCCTGCTAACGAGTAATGTGCTCAGTAATTATCAACCATTCAGAGCAAAGGGTTCACTAATTAGTATGTCTGACTTCGATCTGGTCGAGTTGAAAGCGCTGGTCTGTATGTATAGGGAAGACGAACAAAACAACTGATATATCGTTATTATTCCAGGTAGTATAATCAACGTCCTTATTCTTGGTAAAATTGAATTAAAGGTAAATCCATTCATGCCTCTGCATTTTAATGTATGCATGTGATAAACAGGGTTAGATAAAGCACATTTCTAGCACAACAATAAAAAAAAAAACATGCACTATTACAGCATTTAAATTGAGAAACTGGATATGCGGCATTGTGCAAAGCAATCAAAACGGGATATTTAGTTTTTGCATAAATTGGCTACACTTCTGGAGTAGATATTGAGACGAAAAAGACAGAATTGAGTTAAAATAGTTCAGTCTTAAAAGTACTAATGAACACACAAGTGTTTTGGTGGCATCAGCTGAAACATATTTGCGAATGGAGCTGATGCGTCTCCGCGCAAGATATGCAGCTTTGTATATGTTCGTGACATGTTGGTGTAGTGTGCGAGTACTGTCTCAAGTAACACCTATGTTTTGTACTTACTGTGCGAATATTAAATTGGTGTTGCTGATATTTATTGTTTGAGAATGCATTTGCCGTGGCAAGGGCGATATGCAGACTGAAAGACTGTACATTGCTAAATTAAGACTGTTGAATTTAAATGAGATACGTTTGGTTAGAACAACTTGTTCTAAGATATTTTATATGAATTGGAAACTGGGCGGTAGTTATTTAAATCGTTAAGGTCAAGTGTTGGTTTCTTCAGCAGAGGCTTTACAATGCCAGTTTTGAAAAATGATGAGAATTCCCCAAATGAGGGAGAGGTATTAAGATCATCAGTTAGTGAAGGCAAGATTGTGTCCAAGCACGCAAGCAGCAGTGATGTTGGAATTGGATCAAGTTCACATGACTTTGGTGCACTCGTCATCACGATTGTCCTTACTAAATCAGTAACCACATAAGGTTTTGATCTGATCATCCTTATCTCTGGTAACCACGGAATGTATTTATTAATACTAATTAAATGAGGAAAGCCATTTTGAAAAATTTAAAGTGAGAGTATTTGGTTGTAACATAGATTATAGAGAATATGTATGCAAGCAACATGAACTGGACTATTAGTTTAAGTTCTCTCTATTATACAATTATAAAGATTGGTGTATTGACAAGAAATAATAACAATACATTTATTAACATAACAATGTATCATGTAAGAAACGATAAACAGACAGAGACAGAGAAAACGAGCATCTGTTTTGGTCAAGTTAGATGAAGTACGTGCGATGTCCTGTGTCCTGAAAAGAGATTCTCAAATAATTACTCTCTCACCCATCTTGAATTTACCTTGTAAATGTCATGGTTGTATCTAACCATATGTTTTTAACCGAAAACGCTATATACCAGTTTTTTTAAAACGTGATCGTCTTGTTTGAAAAAGTAAGTTCTTTGCAGTATCACGTGACCGTTTACCTCCAATCAAACTGTAGAAAAAACGTCCAAGTCTTAATAGCTGTAATTATTGTTGTGTGAACTCTTTGATGCTAATTCTCACAACAAGAAACGCCCTATATATATATATATATATATATATATATATATATATATATATATATATATATATATATATATATATATATATATATATATATATATATGCGGCACATGAGTACCACGATAAACTCGGAAAATGATCAGCATTAAACACTTATGATTGAAATTTCAAATAATTGTATTAACTCGTTTTGCTATTTTGCTTGCATCATGTATAAAAGAGATACATATACTAGTTTGGGTTTCTTAAACGTAGATATTTATGGAACAGGGGATTTCACGGTACAAGCATAGTAACTGTCATCGTCGTGTTATGTAGATTTAATTTGTAATGTTTGCTGGCTTCTCTCAGTAGGTATATGTGTGTCTGTATTTTGTATATGACCGTAGTCCAAAATAAAGTTAATCGTCAATATAACCAGTTAAATTTATTATGAAAACAACATGATACATAGCTAATATTTATCTATGATTATATATTAAATATTCAGGTCATTATTACTGGAGGTAAATGTGCTTAGTTCTATCTGACTGTAGGATATAAAAATTCTCACTTGCAAATTCATGAACGTATTGACAAATTTGAATGTTTGCCTCAATTATTAGCTTTTATATATGTCTTATTTATTTGGAGAGTACACAATCCACCTAAACATTTATAGTGGAAGTAGTCTTATTTTTGATTATCGTTTTCATAATGAATTATATATTATTCTTTTTAAAAAAAATATATTCGGAAGTAAGTAAATTATAATATGTATAATATGTGTCGATGTGGACCTCATAACAATCACAATGTGTTGTAAGAGCATTAAAAGCTTTTTGTATATAGTATAAGAATAGAGAGGCATCGAAATCCACCGTATGAGATTTTATACTTTGAAGCTATAATGAATAGGTCAAATTAAACAGTTTTTATTTCTCTTCCAGCTAGTTAGATTAACATGACATATTTATATTTACACGTTCTCTAATTTTCATTTCGATTTGTTGTTTTAATAATGTTCACGACTGCTCAGAACATTTCACAAAGAGTTCTTTTTTTATATAAATGAAACTATTGTCAGCTACATGAATAAACCAGTTCTGAAGCTGAACATTGTTTTATATTGGGAGTGTTGTCCTGTTTTCTTCCATCCAATACTGCTTGCTACAAATATAAAATAAAACGTTCTCAGTATTATGTGTACAGTGTGATTTAATATCATATTTGTATTTACGTGTACCTAATAGCGTGCGGCAAGGATATTAATGTAACCATTTATGTTACACGTATTTATTTATATTCTTAATCGTGACATCAGTAGGTCTTGGCTACAACATAGGCGTTTAATAATTAAGAACTTCGCTTTTACTGATAAAATATATGTACTGAGCCAATATATTGGTACAATATAAACAATATTAGGAATATGTGAACACAAAACAGGCAGTATGTATATTTCGAAATCAGAACATCTAAAATGTATACGTACCTAATGAGATTGATAAAAATCAAAATACAGTGTAAGAACATGGAAAAGCTTGATATATGTAGTATCAGAATAGAGAGAGATCGAATTCGACCGTATGAGATTTTAAGCTTTGAAGCTGTAATTAATTTGTCAAATTAAACAGATTTTACGTCCATTGATGAAAACATTGTTGTCAATGAGCATACGTACCTTAAGTCTACTGTTTATGCTGACTGCTTAGATGACAGTGATACACAAAGACAATATCATTCTCTCTATGTACGAATAAGTATCCTTTAAGTTCTTTTAAAACATGTTCAACTGATGTAAAGATAATGCCTTCTAACTCTAATGGCATGGGTTCACTTTGTGCTCCTCTCTCAGCAAATATCTGCAATGACGCGGTCATAATAATGGATTTATATTTTAATGGGTTATGTAAGGCGCCATAGTGCATCGGAAATGTCTGCCTTTAACAGTATTAAGAACCTTGGCGTTGAACTTAGAAGAAAGTGTATTAATTTAAAAATCAAATCGTTTCTTGTAACAACAGAAAATTGAAAGAAGTGTTTCGCATTGCATTTTACTGTAATTCATCACTAATTGAACGTTGGAGCAAATTGTTGTATTAATATTCTTTTTTGTCATATCTTATATGAGATCATTGAGTATTGCCTCCGGACTCAGATCTGAATTGAAGATATTAGTATTATGCTATTATTATTGTCAATTAAGTTGTTTATAGAGGATGCATATCAACACAATGCCGACAAATCATGAACACTGGAAACCAATATACCCTTCAGTTATCTATCAATTCAACTATGACAACATACACTGGAATAGATTCTAATTAATTCGAAACACTGCCTTCAACACATAAGCATGCAAACGAGAAGGATGAATATTATTCCTTTTAAAGATGAATGACATCGCTTTCTGTAGCTCGTCAGTTCGTTCTGTTTTCTTATGTATGACATGTTTGTGTATTACATAGAAATATATGTCGACTGCGAACGAATAATACAGTATTCCTAGACGGAAAGTCGTGTCTTTATTACAGCTGGCACCAATGCGTCTAGGAACGAAAGATTTGCCTTGCAACTAAAAAAAATGTATTTTTGCAGTTCAACATTAAATGCTTACTATCGTTATGTTATCTGTGTATATAAGATCATCCCGATTTGTTAATTATATCTTCTTTCAATTATAGAGTAATACGTATTAAAAAGTATTTTGTAAAGACAGTTTTGAGATGCCTTCCATTAATGTTCTTACTGTCAAGCTTATATGTAATTTAAGGAAAAAATGCATTAATTTCACCGATAGAGCGTAAGTCTAGACTTATTTGCAAATCTGGAATTCATCAATCTGATTGGCTGTAAATTAGGTGTAATTTCATATTAACCAATAGAATTTTTTAAGTCTAGTCTTAACTTAGACTTATGTATGTGAAATTGAGACATAGTATTGTAATACTGCGTTCACCGGAGTCAGAATGTCGATAACTACGTTTGTGTACGGTTCATACGCGCTTTTCATTGTAATGAGGTTTGTTAAAAATAATTATTTCAAAGTTGTTTAAAAATTCGAAATTTTGCAAAGCAAACCATGTATGCATGTTATTCCTACACCATTAAAAACAACAAAAATGTTTATTATATAATGTACCACCCCACCTCTCAAGAAAAAAAAAACGAGTTGTTGTTTCGGTTAAATATTGACAAAAGTCTTTGAGAGGCAAATGCAATTAAGATCACGCACAGCAGATACTAAATTAGCACGCGTCAAATATAGCAAGAAACAAGTTTCAAAATGTAAAGATAATGCGTACGACCTGACGTTTTCCTTCAGTGATTGATAGGAACCACGCCTCTGTTATAAAAATTAGCTGCTTCATACACCATAGAACCCTTTGCTAACTGGGATGAGCATGCAAGCATTTATTTTGAACGATTGGTTTGCGGATCGTAGACGTTTTTCCTTTAAATCAAAAGATCATGTTAATGTCATAGTAATATCAATAATAATAACAACAACAACAACAATAATAATAATAATAGTAATAATAATAGTGGTAATAATAATAATAATAATAATAGTAATAGCAATAATAAAAATGATGATGATAACAATAATAATAATAGTAACAACAATACAAATAATAATAATAATAATAATAATAATAATAATAATGATAATAATAATAATAATAATAGTAATAGCTATAATAAAAATGATGATGATAACAATAATAATAATAGTAACAACAATACAAATAATAATAATAATAATAACAAATAATAATAATAATAATAATAATAATAATAATAATAATAATAATAATAGGTAATATTCTTTGCAAAATTATGGGTATTTATGTTCATCGCCAATAATAATCCTTCCCACCATGAGGAAGATCTTGCAAATTCACTCTTAATGCCAGATTTCCCCTTATTTCACGTGACTGTCCACAACTGTATTTTAGAAGGCTCCGTTATCAGTATACAGACATTGTATGGTCTATACATTTGTATTAGCTCTGATTAGTCAAGACTTCCAAATATATCAGTTTTGAGACTTCCTGAAGTCTACATGGGGATTACCGAGTTAAATGGCGTTCTTTTATTCACCATACATAAGTATGAATTCATAGTACTAATATAGAAGTGAGTGTTTTGTAGTCGCGACGTGACATAGTTTTTGGATTATTGTAAAGAGTTGCCGCTATTATATCATTAAAATGAATGGGTCAAAGTAAATCATGCCAGCATGAAAGTTATGCCATGAGAAAGTTTGAAAGTGAGTATGATAAAAGTAAATCTGCAGGCAATATTGTTGTACTGATGATATATATAAGAGTATACACAATGATATAAAAGCTTGGAAAACCTTATGTTCTGAATAAAAACAAATGTTCGTTACGCACATAATAAGTACATTTTTTATATCAAAATATGAGAGACTTCTAGTGGAACAGTTTATATCTTCAGGTTGCGAGAGATAAAATCTCCAAGTAATTAGTTTCGTAATCGTAAGCATTTAACACAGTTGCTGCTAAATTACGTCACTTATTTCATAATGGTATGCGTTTATCAGAGTCTCATCTTACGTCATAGATTTTGGTCTTAACTTCGTGCTACTGTGAAACATTTTAAGAGGAATTAAACGTAAAGTAACCTTTGATAATATGTTATAGCTTAACGTGTCTTATATTATTTTCATAAATCTCAAACTATCAGATTTAGACTGTAAAACTTAAACCAATTTGTGGCACGTTATATAAAGCATGTTGACGCATTCGAAGTGGGATGATTTGCCATTTGATTTTTGCTGAATCGCCATTCGAAGTGGGGTGATATATATATATATATATATATATATATATATATATATATATATATATATATATATATATATATATATATATATATATATATATATATATATATATATATATATATATTGTTATGTATATTTGATTTAAATCATTTAAGTTTGTTTGTCAGATTCAAATTTGACATTTTGGGTTTAAAATTCGTTCGTTGGGAGAGCTTTTCTAGAAATAGATGACCTATACACTCTACAAGTAAAGAACAGATGTTAACCTCATTTTCTGACCTTGCTTCAGAGTGTAAACAAGCTTCTAAAATGATTGGTTGGTTCCATGGACATAAGAGCTTTACTTTTAAAATGATTGGTTGGTTCCAAGGACAAAATGGAGTAAAGTATAAACATCTTTCTAGTTTAGTAGGGTCATAGGCTGGTTACGTGATTTCTTGAACGTAAATTTGTTCTGATAGTTTCTAGAGGGTCGTGACCCCTTTCTTGTTTACATAAACACAGTTATATAAGTGATGTTTTGGAGCGAGATATTCAGTAGAAGTTGGGCTTTTAAAATATTAAGTTATGTCTTCTTTTTGAGTTATTTTTAATTACCGTGTACTGGATATTGTGTCAATTCGCTTGGAGCAAGAGGAATTATTTTATTATTTATCTGGAAAAGAAATACGTGCTCATAGATTTTCATTAACAAGAACTGACTAAATCAAGTGACATCATCGTCCATATTGGATTACATCGTCAGGATTCGAACCGGGAACTATTAGGACATTTTATTATCAGGACTCTTGCAATTCCACTAGTGGATTATATTGTGAATTCTTTGTGGATTAATTTTTGGACTTGATTCTCTAAAACCGTAAGTTTATTTTTTTTACTTTTATGAAAATATTTGTACTTAATAAATTGTTTGTTATATTTTACAACTTGTTATTTTCACTTCTTTCTGTGTTGCTGCTTATTTGAGCCTAAGCACGTAAATATATATATATATATATATATATATATATATATATATATATATATATATATATATATATATATATATATATATATATGCATTCTTTATTTGTCCTTATAATTTGCAGTAAATACGCTGAAAGAAAAAGTGAGTCGCGAATGTATGCAGGAAGAAATTATGTCAATCTATTACATAAATAAAATGTGAACATCAGCAATTTTCAGGTAATACCAGTAATCAATAGTTTTGATTTTCTAACATACTTTGTTCTGGGATTGTAATCTATTTTACAGAATGGGGTGGGTGTAAATCGTCAGTAACACATGTTTATCATGGTACCTTAAAGAAAATCATAATTGATTCGAATTCTAGAAGGAAAAATTAAACATTCATGGCATACAAAGCGATAAAATATGACCATTTTAAATTATATTCTGCCTTTCTTTTTAGTTGAAGTAACAAAATTCTCGAATATATCATAGTTTCTTAGAATGGAATGTATCATTGTTTCTTAGAATGAATATATCATTGTTTCTTAGAATGTAAGATATTATTGTTTCTTAGAATCGAAAATGTCATTTTTTCTTAGAATCGAATATATCAGTTTTTCTTAGAATCGAATATATCATTGTTCCTTAAAATTGGAATCTATCCCGACGACTACTAGGACTAGATGACCAATATTATTTCTGCGCAGGGGTACCAGAAATTAGAAATGATTGTGATGACAATGTGTACCATATTAAATTAATTTAGGACAAGGGAATTATTATTACATTTTATCGTTATTTTCATACATCACAAATGATCAACTGCTGGCGCTCGAGAGTATATCTTAATTATTGCGTGCATGGGCAGATGCCAATTTGATAGATCAATAGCATTGGTATATCAAACTGCATTATACCAAGACTTAAAATGCCATGTACATAATAAATTTAAAGGTTGAATTCCTGTAGAAACAGGCATGTAAAGTTTTGTAAACACGGTTTTTGTATTTTACTTGTCTGTCTTGTCTATGTTCTGTATTTGCCTTTGATAAAGACTCATTAAGAGTCGAAAGCGCTCAGGCTAGAGTGATACTAGTTTTGCACTGTTGCTTGTCAGTTTTTTGCATTTATCTTAATCAATCCCTGACACACGTGATCCCTTGCTGGATCCAGTGAATTTGAAAGGACTGTTATATTCCATATGATTTGTATTCTTTATATATATATATATATATATATATATATATATATATATATATATATATATATATATATATATATATATATATATATATATATATGTTTGTGTGTGTGATAACTAATTTGGCATTCTTTTTATAATAATCACTGTCTCTGCATAGACCCATACACACATGCACACACACACACACACATACACACACACACACACACACACATATATATATATATATATATATATATATATATATATATATATATATATATATATATATATATATATATATATATATATATACATATATATATATATATATGTGTGTGAGTGTGTGTGTGTGTGTGTGTGTGTGTGTGTGTGTGTGTGTGTGTGTGTGTGTGCCTCTCTGTGTGTGTATGCGTGTGTGTGTATTCAAACCCTTTTCATTATCCAAATGTATCTTGGAAGAAACACTCCCACCTGCATAAAAAAAGAAGACGTTAAAATTAAAATATATATATTTTCAAACATTAGTGCTAAACGACTTCGTTCTCAGTAACTTTTTTCCCCACTTATTACTCTAAACGTCATTGTGTCTAGTATTTTATTTTCCAACTATAACGCTTAACATCCAGTAGTTTATTTTCAAGCATTATTTCTAAACATCTTCGTATTCAGTATTTACTTTACAAGCATTAATGCTAAACGTTTTCGTGTATGGTATTTTATTGTGAAGGATTACTGTTAAACGTCTTCGTGTTCAGTGTTTTCTTTTCCAGCTATATTTATAAACGTCTTAGTGTCCAGTATTTTATTGTCAAGCATTAATGTTAAACGTCTTAGTGTCCAGCTACGTCTTTTCCAGCTATAACGCTACACGTCCTAGTTTAGAGTAATTTCATTTCCAGATATAAGGCTAAAGTATCATCCTGTCCAATAGCTTATTTTCCAATTATATTGCTGAAAAGGCTTCAGTATCGTATGGCCCACTTATCATATCAGAATTCTTGTCACTTTATAGCTTTGAAATCAATATTGTAAGGCCAACATCCGCTCTACTAATAAATCGGTGAAACGTTGATGACGTCATCTTGACTCATAAACAAAGGCTACATATAATATTTGCTTTCCCCTTTTCCGCCGCACAATTTTGTAAATGATGAAGCGGTTCGTAGTTTAATAAAACATATATCATCTGCATCTGTTTTTAAACATATACAGAAAGTTAGCTTCTCGTAGGCATGCTTTATTTGGCAATTAACTCAGCTGGTATCACGTTCACACTTGCGCCAAGCCTACTCGAAGATGAAATAACTTGTTAACTAGAAGTACTGGTACTTAGAGCTATTATTCATTTATTACCAGCAACACATTTACACTTAACGTGAAAATTCTTAGTTGTATATTTTCTCATGTTTGGCTTGCGGCATCTTTAGAATTATATAAGCGCTGAAGCGTATTTTTTCTTCCATGCTAATATTTTATCATACGACTACTTTAATATTGCAGTTTATGTTCAATTATTCTGTATTATACACGATTAAATATTAATAAAAACTGAACAAATAATGTCATGTATGGGTGAGGTCACAATGTATAGGACACCTAATTTACTTCAATGTTAATGAATATAAATTAACTGTGTCACTACTCCACAATTAAGTAATGCATGTTGTCATAAGATGTATACACGTTAACATCTGTGCTAATAAAAAGACATTGGAAGAAATGATTTGATCACGTTGAACCTATTGGAAATGTGTACATATTAATACCATTTGAAATAAATGCTAATGTGACATACTTTCTGAACATCTGTAACCCATATCATTTATATCTGTTGAAATGTGCACTGGTGAGACTTATTTTATTTGAGTCATTTTTTATTGTCTATTGTCCATTGTTTTGTTTTTGCACTTTTATTTTTTTTCTTCCTTCTCTCTTTTACGTTCAACGGATACGCAGTGAAGACTAGAACTAATCAAACTAGTCATGGTCCGGACATAACATGTTTTCAAATTCGTCATGGTCCAGACATAACATGTTTTCAAATTTGTCATGGTCCAGACATAACAAGTTTTAAATTTTGATTTAACTACAAACACTATAGCAAATGTCACGACCACTTTCATATATTCACTGAAACATAATGAAGACTATAAACGATTCTAGATATTCCTTTACACGTTTGTAAGTCGTGTCAAACTGCAAATTGCACGGGCTCGGATCTACTGTCGCATCAAGCTCTGTCAGATCCGCGTGTTTACGTCTTTAGAAAAATCAGTAGAACAAGCCACTTAGACCGTGCTATACTGACATATTATGGGAAAACATATTATGATCTGTGTTGTCGGAATTTGCTTACCAGTCAGTACATTCAATAATAATGTCTGGGATGAGTATCGACGGGTAAGGCACATAGATATGCTCACATCCGCCATATCAAGGGAATTTTAAACAATATCATCATCGACGAAACCTTAAAAAAGGCGACATACAGTTGTTAACGTCGATACAGGATTTATCGAAAGCTTAGAAATTTAAAGGTTATCATACATTTTATAATCTAAGAAAACATTAACTCTTGCAATAAAAATGGAGGCTTGTAGAAGACCTTTCAACCTAAGGAAGTATTGCCGAAAATATGTTAAGCATATAATTGGTAGAAATACTTCCCCGATGCCCACCAAGTTGTGATAATTCGTTTGACAATAAATGGTTACTTGATGTTATTAGATGATGTTGGGTCCAAGTTACCTGTGGAGAAATTAAAGTTTATCATGAATTAAATGTGTGTGTGTGTGTGTGTGTGTGTGTGTGTGTGTCTGTTAGCTCTCTCTCTCTCTCTCTCTCTCTCTCTCTCTCTCTCTCTCTCTATATATATATATATATATATATATATATATATATATATATATATATATATATATATATATATATATATATATATATATATATATAATATAACTGAAGACAGCCTTAGGATTCCCTTGGCAATATGTTTTGTCGCGGTAAATTGGTTTTGTTGCTGATTTCAGTGAAGTTAAGAATAACTAGCTTCAGAGACACGGTGTCTGGTAAAACCTATTTATCAGCGATCACTTTTCATATACTGAAATGTTATGCAGTTTATATTGTATGCTTCTAGTTTCCATTCTTGCTTTAAACAAGTCTTTTGTTTTGGGGGGTTTTGTGTGACCATGGTACGACTATTATATACCCAATCAAGCGTCGCAATGGCGTGATGGGACATCTTATATTTTCACACGTGAAATATAAGAAATATTTTCACATTTGCAAAAAAGAATTAACAAACTATAAATTACATATCGGCCTTCTTATTTAGACACAGTCGAAAATGGTCATGCCATAAGAACTAATGGCATTTTGAAGTTTTATAATGTATTCATGACACGATATAAGGTACATTCATTGAGATTGGCACCTGGCACGTCAGCGCTAACGGGTAATCGGTATGATGCAGAGCATAATTATGAAGACTGTCATCCGGCATGTCAAACCTATGATCGGAGGTGGCATTCAAGTCACTCACAGCATCCCTTTGAAAGTTCAAGACGCATGATCCACAATTTTAGATGTTGTAGCTCTGAATCCCCTTAAGTCATATTTGGCTTCATGGGGGCTAGACACTGGCCATTGGTAATGAAGATCATGTGGATCCACACGTCATACTATCGAGAGGACCATCAATTTACCAATACCGTTTCCCGTCACTCGCACAATAAAGACGACTGAACACCATGGATCCGTACCAGTTCACAAGGTTGCGGACTTTGCGACGGTTCCGACTTTACCGAACATGCAAAACTAAGAAATGGTTTTGGAAAAAACAGTCCGAATATTTCTCCAAAAATTGACGTGATGAAGAAAATGTAATATTCAAAAATCACACTACACGAAAAAATACAATTTTGTTTCAGATTGCTAATTTTGACTCTTCATTAGCTATAAAGTTGCCAATTTGATTAACACTCATCCTAAACAGTATTAACATTCCATTAGTATCGTGGGAATAATTAGTTCAAGTCAATGAATGCATAAATCTATATTAATATAATTTCATAAATGGTATGTCCAACTGCAATGGAAACAGACTAAAATAATGATAGTTTCAAACATAGCTTTTATTTGGCAGATTTTGAAATTTTACTCTTCAACTGAAAACAGCTCCTCAAGTCTGTCATGGATTTATGCCAGATAACTACTGTCAGGAAATTCAGAATGAATGTTGAAGTGATGACTCACTCATTGATACTGCAAGACCCGTCAACACACCAGTATTGTCAGTGGCTTAAACTGTTGAATGCTATGGATTATCCCCTCTCCATGGGATTTTGGGAAGCTGCCACTGAATAGAGATAAACTCAACATCAGCACTTAAGCAACTAATCGGGATGGTATCGGGGTATATTCAGAAATGTGTCGAAGACATTTATAGTCAATTTGCATAAAGAATTTTTCTTAATCACTGTACTTAAGTTGACCCAGATGAAGCGAGGTGGACCCTTCGACGTTTAAGAATAATGTCCTTCAGACCAGTTTATTGTAATTGCCACAATGCTCTTCAAGACATAACCATTTCCCTTCCATTTGCGTCATTGTTATCGGCGGCTGTAACAGGTTAATAAAAGCCGTGTTTAATGAAAAGAGGCAACTGTGTCTAAATAAGAAGGCCGATATGTAAACTAAAGTGTGTGACTTCTTTTTTGCAAATGTGACAATATTTCGGATATTTCACGTGTGAAATTATAAGTTGTCCCATCACGCCATGCGACGTAATTAGCCTGTTGTCTGGTGCAGGACATCATGAACTATGCATAATGCCTAAATAACATTTCCAAGCAGTGATACGTTTCTGAGATTTTGCAGGAAATATGCATTCTTCATATAATAGGAGAATAGTTTGCCTTTTCAAGGAAGCAGTTTAAATTGTCTTCAGATACGATGCCTTTGATTATTAAATGTTCCAAAATAGATAATGTGATTAGCATTTACTCTCGTATAGACAATGCAATGAAATATATGTATAGACGATGTTGCAAAAGCAATCGGGAATGAATACCAATAGGCGTCTTCGATATATTTTTACATGCCAATGTGTTTTTCCATCACGTAACTTATACTGTTACACGCAAGGGATGTGAAACACTGTATGCGTATGACTTTAGGTCGATTGTCTCCCCCTATTGCTAAGGAACTAAAGACATCAGTCGTTGTAAACTGAAAGTATCATAAACGCGTGAACATTACATTCATTTCTCCACTAATAACATAATGACCACACATCATTTAACTCTAATATCCACTTTGCTAGTTTTTATTGTTTCACAGTTGTATGACTCTTTGTATGCCCTTCAGGGCCAAATGTAAGTACTTCGTGGCATGCAGTACAAAACATGATATATACACCAATACCAAGAACTATTCCTATATTAAATTGCTAAATACGTATACCTAAAAACATCCCGACACTTTTCTCGGTTACAAAATTAAGGAGTGTTCGTTTTAAGAAAGTTCTTCATGTTATCATAAGCCTAAAGAACACTTTACGTAACGACGTCTGCGCCTATGAATTAGCTAATGTATCGGGCAGAGAAATATCCTCCTACTACCGACTTTCAGTAATCAACAATAAGACATCCACTAAAATCTAGTAGATCTATTAATGGAAACGAAAATATAACTTGTATATGCTCTTGGTTATTAAATTACCCACTCCTCCAAAATATTGCTCGTCTCCGCGTTTTATGAAACATATCTGACTTTGACATCTTGCATGACTTTTTAAAAAATAAATAGTTCACAAATTAAATAGAAAATAATTAAGCAATGAAGATTACTGAAAGTTATAGCTAACTGCTCATTAAGTAAGGATACATTTTTTGAAAGATGACTGTGTTATTACATGCATTTAAATGTTGGAACCATTCAATCATCTGGTTTTCATTACTTTGCGATTCATATGTATTGTAAGAAAAGTTCCCTATTGAGAAAGAACATTATGATAACTGAGACATGCATAAAACAAAGGTTTAATATATAGAAATATTTAATAAAACATGTTTCTTATGAACAAAGGAAACCATTTCATATATTTGAATATATATTTTATTATGGCAATTTACATGAACATGCTATAATGTTAATTTTAATATATACCATTAAGGCATTGACCACTTAGAATTCTCATGTTGTAAGATATTTAAATCAAATTTATACAAACATTAATTGCAGTTGTAAATACTGATATGTCCTTAACAGAAGAACTTTAATATGGTTGGTTTTGTTTCGTCCGTTACGGATAGTAGATACCTGCGCTATCTCATTCAACATTTCGTGAGTAATATAGACACTACTGCAAATAATACTTCTGAAAAATGAATTTCCTAACGAGGTCACCAACAAAAGTAAATAGTGTTGTCGATCAGAACAAATTAATATATGTTTATATTCTAAGCTTTATTCGTACTAGAAAAGCTATATCATTATATTTGGAATAAGGAAGCATGTCTTTCAGAAACCTAAATGACATACCATCTTTATATTACATGTTTCAGCTTTTTTTAGTTATTGATACTAATCACTGACGATATTGTCGATTATACCGTAATAATAACGAGACTTCCTGTTTATAATTTTATTGACTGTCCTATCATATTCGCCATTTAGAAGAAACATATGTCTAACACACTCTTGACTGGTACAGTAAAAACAAGGTTTTGCTTTCATTATGTTTCGAATCTTGAATTGTACGGCTTGACTACGTTGCCCAGAATATACGAATCAAACTGAAGTGTCTTTTGTTTATAAATATTCTTCAATCTGAAATCGGCAATCATTAGTATGTAAGTATCTAAGACTGTATATTGAAAGACTATGACCGGTATCTTTGATGTAAGATTATATGTGTCCGAAACATGCGTCGGTTGCTAGTAATATGACTGTGTTACAGCGTTATCTATATGCCGTATTGCAAATAAAAAGAAAACGTAAGCGCACTGCTTGTCAAAAGAATGTCATCACTGCATTAACGTTTGGCATCAGGTTACTCATCGATCCTTGTGCATTGCTTAGTAAAACGAGTTTACCTCACCCAGGGAACAAGAAATATGAAAAAGAAATATGTATAACTCTTAAAAGGTTATCAGTTGAATAATTGTAATCTATAAGTATATAAGACTGTATATTGAAAGACTATACCTTGTATATTTGATATAAGATTATATATGTCTAAGACGTGCGTCAGTCAACGTCTAAGCTTCTTGTTAAAATAGGCGCATTTGATAATAGAATGACTGAGTTACAGCGTTATCTACATGCCGTATCACAAATAACAGGAAAACGTAAGCTCACTGCTTGTCAAAAGTATCGCATCACTCTACTGACGTATGGAATCCGGTTACTCGTCGATCCTTCTACATAGCTAAGAAAAACTATGTTACCTCACCCAGGGAACAAAGAAATTGTTAAAAAAAAATATTTTTAACTTTTAGCACGTTACCAGTAAAATAATATTTAAGAATGTTGATAACAAATACAGACTTTTGGCAAGAAATATTCACCTGCTTTCCTCGTAAATCGTGAACAGAATACAAGTGTTATATCCAAACGAACTGGAGTAAGAACGTCTTCAGAAAAAGGTGGGCTTCAATGGAAATGCATGCAAACATTCTGGAAAATCGAGCTCAGAATAATTTTGAAATATTGTTATATTAATGGATTTATTTGCACACATGTAGTTTGACGACTTCATCTTCTTTGAAAGTTATATATATATATATATATATATATATATGTATGTATCTATGTATGTATGTATGTGTGTGTGTGTGTGGGTGTGTGTGTGTGTGTGTGTGTCAGAATGGAACCTCTGTTGCATGAAATAGCAACAGCAACAGCCAAAACAGTAACTTATATGAGCTATCTATTAGTTAGACTAAATCAAATCAATCTTTATGACTATCGACTTTATTCTTGTTATGATAGTAGCTAATGAATTATACGAGCAGAGAACCTAGAGCAGCATGCGAAATTGTTATGCTGGTCCGCAGTCAATAGTTTTATTATATGATACCTCAGTAAACAAAATCTCGTGAACAATGATGGATTCAAGTGGACACAAAGACGTACATTAACGTTTTATCGCTCGCAACCTCTTATCACGACAAGTAAGTGAGAAAAGTGTTTTTAATATTACTTCAAATGCGGATATCGACATAAATATTATCAACGAGTCTGTGAAAACGTGAGCAATTTTATATAATGAAAACTATTTTTTTTTCGTAGCAAAATACAAAAGAATTTGATTTCTCCAAGATATCATATAACATGGATTATTGAAAAGTCTGGTGCCTGTTGGTTTTCACTAATGAATCCCGCTATCTTTCATATGGATTTAAACATAAACGTGTATGTAACCAGCCTTGCTGTGATTATTGCAACAATAAGTTATAGAACTAGTTATCAAGTAAATTCTATTTCACTAGCAATTGAATCTAACAACAATTCACTCATTATCTATTTGGTACAATATGGCCGAAATGAAATAAAACATAATGTGTTTGTTTAATGGAAGGATAATACTATTGTCTGACTTATACCAAAAAACTCGAAATGGATTAACAATTACTAATGTAAATGGTAGTGGAGTTTTCGCAAATGATATTAAAATTTATTAGAAGAAAATATCACTGACAATATGTGTCTTACATAGATGCTCTTTACAAAGGTAACCACTTGAATACTATTTACAAAGGTAACCACTTGAATACTCTACATTTGTATCAGATTACAAGAAAAAAAATCGTTAGAGTTTTCAACATATGAACATTTCCATCGAATGTCCCACGTATACAATCATTACGTTCAGACACAATAGTGCCAACAACGATTTATGATTTGGACATACGAGCAATGAAAGAACTGCATAGAAAACACAATACATCTGAATCTCTTTAATATTGACATGTCAAGAATGTTTCTGTCTGTGAGTATGAAACAAGATGCTAGGATTTATTTGCAGACTCTACCAGCTTAGCCCTCGAAATGTTGTAGCGAAGCAGTAATCAATATTTCTCGAACAGAAAGTTTTCAAAACTTCACCGTAATAAGCGCGATGGATTTGTAAAAAACAAAATCCAAACCCAAAGAGTTTCTAGGACAGCATAAAGTCCGTTACACGTGTAAATTCGTTGGCATATTTAGAGATTCTACATCTGCTTTTGAAAGAAGATTATAGTTTGAATGGTTCTGAGCTTTCTCATTGTTTTGGATCTTATATACTGTTGTCTTAATTGGCAATCTAGAAGATATCAGTGAACTGATTTATCGTCGCTTACTGATGATATATATTACTATGATCTTAAACATCGTAATGTTTATTTGCTTGGTTCTCTCTTGTTTAATTTCATGCAGCATAGCACCCGTGATTGTGCGACAACTTGCCGAAAGGGTCATAGAAACCAAAGACGGACGTATTCGGGGTGTATTCGTTGAATTTCATCAAGATCATAAACTAACGAAGATAGAGACATTTTTCAATATCCCATATGCGTCTTTGAAAGGAGTACGTGGAAATGTTATTAGATTCATGCCCCCTACTTCGCCATCAAAATGGAAATACGTTAAGGATACTTCTAAGCAAAATATTTCCGTGCAGTGTCCGCAGAAATGGTTAAGTGAGCGCAAAGTGGTAAACAGTAATATGTATCAGGTTGTAAGAGAAGCTGGGAGCATTAGAAAACAGGACGAAGAGTGCCTTTATTTGAATATATTCGTATCCAGGCCAGGTAAGTTTCAAATAATTATATGACTAGCAAAGAATATCGTGCTATGGCTTAAAACGAGCTAGTTGGGGTTGTTAAATACAATACGGGCAATACGTTTCCAAGCAATAACTGTAGACTCGCTAGATATTTTATATGCCTTAAATTTTAAATGAATATTATATTTTATTTTGGTAAGTTATTTATACAAATCCTCAAGGAGAAAACAAAAACGAGTGTAAGAAATATCTTTCAAAATATATTACATACTAGAAAATATTATAAAGCATGTAATTAGTAGATGAGAGTCTCCAACCAGAAAAATGCTTTAAAAACAAAGTAAATGTCATTCAACGTCTAACACTGTCTTTATTTGCAAGATAACGTTATATTATATATTCTTGGTGAAGTAATTGTTTTGACTACACGTAGCTATATCTTCGCTGATTCACTTTTTCAGGCTTTAACCTGAAAATAGTGAGTAATATGATAACGTCGTATCAATTTTGAATCTTCCGTAGAAATATAAGGGAATAACAAAACTTCAATAATAACCATTTCCTGATACTTGTACCATGTAACGCATGCTTATAATAAAACACAAACATTACTTAAGCTAGAACAAAGCAAATTTCGAGTTCAATTCAAACGTGTATATTTGTCGCAAGCAATTATTTTAATAAATGGTACCTATGTGTGGATATTTAGTTGCTGTATCGTGAACAAACTGTAGACTAACATCACACGTAAAAGGTACTATTTTTTTAAGTGTCCGTGTTTTGTGTTTTAAATATCGAATATTATATATATATATATATATATATATATATATATATATATATATATATATATATATATATATATATATATATATATATATATATATATATATATATGTTTGAAGAAACAACCTACTTTGCCAATGAAATGATGAAAACAGCATTTACCTAAAAACTTGTGTAATTTTCTGAAGCCATGTTTCTTTATGTACTTTTCGCTTTTACTGCTTTACAAGAAAATATTCAATACACAATACACTTCTTGAGGAACAGGTGAAAATGTAAAATGTTACGTTTTAGCACCAGTTTATTTCTAAAGTTGTATCAGCGTCTTTGCTGTGTATTATTGTACTCGCAGATGTCTCAGATGAATACATGTTCTTAGTTGCTGCATGTTCGCTTGTTTTGTTATGAGGATTCATGGATCTGTACATTCCTTTGATGGTTTCTTACTAACATTATCATTCATTGTCATTTCGTGTAATAGTGACCGAAATGTCGCGTATTAATGGGTTTATCAGTATATCGAAATTAAAAACTTTCCAGTATGGTAAATTAATCCCAAATAGTCCTAAATGTTCTATGAAAATTCCAGCTATATGTATTTCCAATCGAATTCCAGTGGTTTTAATAATGAATATATTAATGTGCTTGTAGTCATGAATGTATTACTATGCCAATGGCATGCAATGACATGATGTGCTCACAGCCTTGATATTGCACACAAAAACATGTATAAAATGTGCTTGTCTGAATTCACCATAATTCTAAATTATTGTTGTATTCCCATAATGTTCTTGTTCTTGAACAGTGTATTTCCAGTAAAAAAAATAATTTCATTAAATAAATCCAGCCAAATTAAAAACTGAACACAACACTAGAACTGATTCCAATTCAGATATTAAAGCAAAGAATGAATTATTCCAAGGTTATATAAATTTCCAGGTCGACATGGTCATTTTCTAGACAACTCCGTCAACTGAATGTAAAAGTTCCATTCTTGAAGATTATAAGATCAACATCACGACTGAGACCGAAGTAATCATGTTTACATTTCATAATGACCTGAATATTTAATATACAATCTGTAAAAAATGTTATATATGTGTTATGTTGATTACAAAACAAAAGAAAGTCACTGATCAGGTACACTGTTAACTTGTATATATAGATATACAAAACATATGGTCATCGCGAAAAGCCATCTAACTATGCAAAATAAAAATACAAAACAATATATTCATTGGATTATGTGAATTAGATACGACATTAACTATTCCACGTATGATATATTCACGTGAATCCATGCTCGTTAAAAACTTAATGCAACTTGTTCTTCGCTGCACCAGTTGGGTATTACATGTATATACCATGTGTTTAACAGTGAAATCCTATATGGAGTGAAAACTGTAATGGACCAAAGGAGTTACTATAACCAGGTCACCATAAATAACACTATATACCTTTCGGGAACATTAATATTTGATTTACGCCTAAAGTCATCATTCATCATCATTGGCGACTTAGTCTCAAGAGACCATGTGGATAGCGCTTTTGGGGTGGTGTATGTCTCTGGGCTGTTGACATCGTCTGTTGTGGCTATGCAGGCGTATACGCGAGTGCCTCTTGATGCAGACATACTGGGAAGCCTGAGTTACTGTGGTTGATGCACTTCCCAGCCATCAGGTGAAATGTCGCATGCCTTCATGTCCCTCTTGCACACATCCATGCTACGGAGTGAGGGGCAGCCGACTCTGGCCAGCTGTCCATATAGGATGTCCTTCGGCAGCCTCCCATCCTCCATGCGTCGGGCATGTCCCAACCAGCAAAGGCGATGTTTGCTGAGCAGGAAGAACATGCTGGGGGTATTTGCACGCTGAAGGATCTCTCTCTGTGGGACAAGGTCTTGCCAGCTGATTTTCAGGATGCGTTTAAGGCGCCGTATATGGAAAGAGTTGAGCCGGCGCTCTTGCCTCATGTAGGTATTCCACGTCTCATTTTCCTATAGAAAGGTCCTGACAATACTAGCCTGGTAAACTTGAAACTTGGTGTGCTCTGTCAGCGCGTTGTTCTCCCAAACCCTCTTTGTTCTTTGTTACTCGTAAAGTACTAGTGCACAAATAATGTACACACAATATATATATATATATATATATATATATATATATATATATATATATATATATATATATATATATATATATATATATATATATATATATATATATATATATATATATATATATATGAGAGAGAGAGTTATAAATATACACCAGACAGAACGGAAATTGATATCCATGTATCACAGTTATAGAGGAATGGATATATATATATATATATATATATATATATATATATATATATATATATATATATATATATATATATATATATATATATATATATATACAGTCATTCCTGATTACAGTGAGAGAAACAAGGTATATATTTGTCTCAAAGACTAATATAATACGTTTAATTTCTAACCCAAAAAAGCATTAGCGGGGAATTTAAGCTTACGATGTCATATTGTCAGCTTTGAACTCATTATTATTCGTGTATGATACGTTTTCCTGGATTATGTGGCTGCCTAAAGTCAATAATTTAAAGGCCCAATGCAAAAGGATTTCTCTATGAATGGAAATACCAACGAACATATTATTTTGTGTCGATCGGCGAAATTTGGTGACTACAAAAAATTATGAGTATTAGACGGTATATTAATCATTTCGTTAGTCGCACATTCCAATCTACTTACATACTCTTTCTTAACAAACCAAATGAGGTAATCATTGCTTATCTTTGTAAACACTGAAAAGGTTGACAAGAAGATGAACTTGAAAAGATTATTAACATAATTTTCATCATCAATGTATGAAGAACAGATTTGTTCAACTATTTGCTTGCCGGTTTTTCAGTAATGCATAGAAAACTTAAAGATTCAACTATTGGTAAAGTATTGTATTACAAATAAAAGAATGTAAGCAGACATTTGTAAGAAACTATCAGATGCAACATTACAAGGAGAATATGAAATTCCGTTTTCGTTAGCTTGAACACTGCCACACAGATGGGTTTGTTGATTAATGCTTTGTACATGGCTTTCAAAACCGTGAAACTAAACTTCTGGCATTATTTTACAAGCATCTGAACTCCATAGATAATGAGAGGCCATGCTGAAAGCATTCATTTCAAGAAAAGTATGAATCGTCATTTGAGTCACGTGATGTATATGGTTAGCTAAAGTTATATTAGTATGAAAGAAAAGCGACAATATTGGTGGCATCTGAATCGCATTCTAACGGGCATTCACCAAATTTTTTTGCATGATCTTGAATTATTCAGACATATCCTCTTATTTATGAAATGCTACAATGTAGAAATATCAACACATAATAGACTCGTTCAATTCCAGTAAAACAATTTTAAAGGGTCTTGTAAATCGATGAATGTAAAAACGTTACGTCGTTCATGTTATAAAAAGTGTCTGCAATCTTGTGTACGCCATATTACAATTTTAAAGAATATTGGTTCTTTTCTCGAACCCAATGTCCACGAGACACGTTATTCTTGAGTGGAGAATTACTAGGTTATATAGATTTGCTCTTAATTCATATCACATATATATATATATATATATATATATATATATATATATATATATATATATATATATATATATATATATATATATATATATATATGTGATATGAATTAAGAGTAATATATACAATTTTAACATCTTCGCTCTCTATATTGGTGTACGCCTTATAAACGTTTTGTTTTATAGGATCATATTTATAGTTTTGAGCAACTTGTTATATTTAAGTACTTTTCATTTAATCCACACTCTACAGCCAATATTGTGCTGATACACTGTTATCCCCAATTAATATAGTATAATATAATATAATATAATATAATATAATATAATATAATATAATATAATATAATATAATATAATATAATATAATAATACTCTTTACAACTGCTTCCGTTTTGACTAAAAGTTATAGTTGAACGGTTAGTTCTACTAACAACTGAATATTGAAGGTGTAGCTGACCAATAATTTACTCATTTTAATAAACATTTTACATAATCGTCCACATGTCTGTTTTCTTGCCCTCAATTCATAGACTGGGCATTCATATCATGCTTTTACATTAAGTGATTCAAATATCTTTAAAAATTAACTTACGTATTATATATATATATATATATATATATATATATATATATATATATATATATATATATATATATATATATATATATCGCCTTTTAGAATACATGCTTTTGATTTATCACTATTTATAAGTCTTTTTCTGAATGTGTGCAATAGAATAGATAATTGACGTAGACAATCTACAATGACATCGATGGTCCGATAATAAATTTAATTTTATCCACAGCTCTAATTGTGGCGTAACACGCATTTAAAAGAAAATAGTAAAATTCATAAGTAAAAGACCAAACAAGAGTCATGCATTCGTTTCTGCAGAAAATCTGTCTAGTATATGAGCCTAGGCTATATTTATTTTATTTATATTTACAGAGATAACAAACATGTTTAGTAAATTGAGAACTCATTCAATGAGTACAATAAATGAGACCTCATTCCATGAGTATCTCTGCATCTCCCTCTAAAAGAGTGAGTGGCGCACATTCGATAACATCATATGATAATGTAGACCAGAACATCCCTCACGACGTTTCAAATGAAACGAGCACCTGAACTGGCATTTATAAATGTTAATACAAGCAGTCTACCATTTTATTCCTTCAATCCAAAATGTTTCTAGTGTCTACTTAAATATATTTCCCCAATACGTCACTATATTATTGTCTAGTAAGTGAAGGTGTACTGATTGTAAAGAGAAGAGGTGGTTTGTTTCATTTTGCACGTGTTGTAATCGTTTTGTTTAAAACATTATTGATGAGTAATTAATTTGTTTCACTCAAGAGAAGACAAGTGTGTTGACAAGGATGTACTTGATGTAAATGCTTTTTTATCAAGTACATATAGTATATTCATTGGAGTGTGCTGTTAAATGGATCCTTCAAGAGTTTCGAGTGACTTTGCAAACTCAATACAACGTTGATATCTATAACTTTCTAAATCTATTAAAAAGTATATAAAAAGCAAGACTCGAATTCGCCTCATATATTAAATTTCACTAAATGCTGTTTTCACGTACTTAGAAGTCACCAAATAGTCCTTATTGTTTGTAAATCAACACAGTATATACATCACGAAGATGATCATTGAAAGGCTATATGGAAGCAGGGGTCGAATCAACGAGACGAATATTATATTAGCTTTATTAGGATCAAATATATTTTATACAAGATAGTTGTATTCCAGTGTTCTTGCTACAACAGTCGAAACTAAAGTATCAGTAAGACTCCATTCAAATGTAATCTAACAGTTTTATGCTGACTGATCAGTGGATAAACTGGTTAAACAAAGATATATAATGTGCGTGATTTGCGAGGATTTTCTAAAAAGTGCTTTGAGATTCTCTATGTGTACTGTTTTTCTTAATATTGAAGTACGATTTTCATACTAAAAGAACGGCGGCAAAACGATATAACGATATATATATATATATATATATATATATATATATATATATATATATATATATATATATTCTATGCACAGCAACGAGTGTATGGTGGTAACAGTAAATCGGACTCAGTCATTCATTTAATATCCCTTAAACTTGCTTTGTATCGTAGTGAAATAGCGTCACATCAATAACAATGTTAATCTGACATTAACTATATGATAGAGACAGAAGTTAATGGACCACAACACGAAACAAAATCACATGAGAAATGGGCATATTGAATCGGTCACGCGAACAGCAAACATAATTGGTGTAGAGCTGATATTCTTGTTTATGGAGAAATGCAAAAGAGAACAGCAAATGTGTGACGAGAAACAATCCAGATCATATTGATCGTTAATGACTGTCAGATATTTATTTAATTCAAATCAGAAAATGAGCGTTTCTCCAAAAACCCGATTTTAACGAATGCTCATTTTTTAAAGAATTTAAATTTATTACAGGTTATAGGTACTTGTAAAAAAACATTGATGGGAGATCTACTCGTTGTTTTAGCAATACATTCACAATTGTTCGAATCGGCTGCAAAACCAGATTCATAAAATGAATGAACGCAATCACTCGAAATATAACGATTTCTCCTTGATATTATACCGACGTATTGCTTTGCAGCAATAATGAAGGCAATAACAAATGTAGACATAACTACGCTCGTTAATATTATATGGGCATTATGAAGTAAGAATAACGATGTTTTAAAATTTGCATGTTTTAGGAGAATGTTCTCTGTGAATTCTAAATGGAAACATAATGAGCCATTGAGTTCCAAACATGTTTCTGCTTGTTTAGAACAGATTATGTACAGCCCAGAAAAAAGAATCTAACTCCATAATGTAAAGATAATACTTAAATTAATTCAAGTTCATTCACCAAAAACGTTTGGCAAACATTTGTCAGTCCTGCCAGCAAATTCATGGTGTTTATTGCAAAACATGGTTTCAGAAATGCATCCATTTTGTAAATGGCTTTGTTCATTAAGATGAGTCCGGAATATGGTTCATTAACTTCAAAAGCAAAGAGTCTATGAACCATCTTTCTAGAATTTGACAGCATATTTACGGATATGAAAATGTACTTCAGTTTTGATTGATATTCAAAGCAAACATTTATAAAATGTTTCGCAGAGACTATACTAAAAGGTAAAAATGATGTACGTTTTCATGTAAAAGTAACTGAAAATGACGACAGAATGACATATATAAGGAAATGGAATGTTCCGTTTGGTAACATGGAAGTAAAAGATTGACCCCAGCTTGTATGATTCAGTATAAAACCACAAAATGTCCCAATCTTAAATAATACATTGAGAAGGTTACATTTAATCTTGATTACAAACACATTTTTTAAAGCAGTCAAACTGTTCAAGGATGATCGTCGTTGTATATGTACGCTACATCCTGTCACGGTATTCCATCTGTTTTGAGATTGTCAGATATCGCAGTCATTTTCACAATACATGTTACAAAGAATCAAGAGCAAAGACAGTCAGACCAACAACTCAGTTTTCTCCAAAACGATAACAAAGGCCGATTATGTAACGTAGATATTACAACGAAATACTTTTTCTGACAAATATAAATAATGTCAAATGCACAATGCATACATACACTTTAAATGGAAATAGTTTTTTATACAAACTATAAATTAAATAATTAGTATCTATTTGTTCGCAACGTATTTCATCGCCATTTGACATAACTACTTGATTCTTACCTTGTACGTTATATAACACGGGATATTTGTGTGTTACTGTAAATTCGTGTGCTAAAACATGTGCACTACTCTATGGTATCAAAATGATTAATAAAACAGAAAGAAACCAAAAGATTTTTGTAATGTTACGTCTATTGGATTTAAATTATTTATTTTTTAATTGTTAAATCTAAATTTGTCATTTAGGGTTTAATATTCATTAATTGGGAGATTTTTTCTAAAAAGTTCAGGCTGACCATCATTTAACTGTAAACAAGTTTTTGACCTTGGCTTGTTAAACTAATTCCTGATCCTGCTTTAGACATTGTAAACAAGCTTCTAAAACTATTGGTTAATTTCAAGGACAACTTTTATTTTTAATTCTTGGGTATAGGAATTATCTAGAGTACGTGATTTAGTGAAGGCAGTCTCTTTCTGTGACCTTCCATGAACTTCTATCACTTTCTAGAAAATCACGTGATCACTTGTTTACTTAAGAAAAACAGTTATATAGACTGTTGTTTGGGATAGAACAGTTCAGTAGAATCTGGGCTTTAAAGTTAGTAGTTGTGTATTTATGTTTGAGTTATAATTTTAATTATCTTGTTCTGGACATTGTGTCGATTCATTGAAAAAAGAGGATTTATTTATCTATTTGGAGGAGAAAACATGTGCTCATAATTCATTTGGATGATAATAAAACAAGAACTGTATCACGTGACATTGTCAGCCATTTTGGATTACATCGTCAAGATTCGAATCTGGAACTATTAGAACATTTATTTATCAGGACTCTTGCAATTCCATTAGTGGATTATTATTGTGAATTCTATATTGGATTAATGTTGGATTTGATTCTCTAAAACCGTAAGTTTATTTATTTTATGAAAATGATTGTACTTAATAAATTCATTGTTCAAGTTATACAAGCTTGTTAGTTTTCACTCTTTCTGTGTTGCTGCTTATTCGAGCCTAAGCACGTAACAGTAATGTTCAACATTTATTTTTACCCCGTGCAATACAAAGTGAAAATGTAAAGCAACGTGCTTTGTTGTGAATTATACCCAAAATAGTCCTATATATTATAACGCAATTCATTCGAATAGAATTCTATAAACAAATTTGAGGCATTTATAAATATTTTCTAACGCTGACGGTGTTAAAGCGTCTGTAGCTGCCGGTAGCCCCTGTTATCTATATTTAATTTAATTGTTTGTTTGTTAGTTTTAAAACAAAAAAATGTATTTCATTATCTGCTTTTGTAATGTAACATTGTATGCTGAACATGACCTTGTCAAAACTGAATTGATTTCTGCTTAACCTGATTGACACTTTTATTTCATTTTGTGTAAACAAGTAGTTAATAGCTAAGTTATTTTCGCTTTGCGTGTATGTTTAATTTCAGGATCATTTATAATAATAGAAGAAATAAATATATTCATTTGGTCAAAGTTTTGGAGTTTCCTATGTTTATGACACATAGTCCAGGTAATTGCTTTTGAAACATCAGGATCATTCGAAAAGGCGAATCTCCACCAGGTAATGTTTTATTGTGTTCTTTTTAAATAAATGAAATGCTATTTGTGACCTGAGGTCAAGCAGGGCGCGGTATAATCTTGTGATTGTGAGGACTTGGTCATTCGTGCTTTGACATCTAGCAATTTCAAGTTCTATTGTATTGTGCCAAGTTGGGCTGAATTTTAATTTTTCCAAATTATCGTATTCAAGTGATTATTTGCAATGAAAATACAAAAGTGCCCTGATAGAATTCGTGGATAGAAACATTCGGTGGAATATATACTAAATTCAAACCTGGAATTATATTACTGTGATTCAACAAAGGACTGTTGATACATCAACACTCTACAGGCTATAACATACACGTCATCATCCTCAGTTTTGGATTTCGTCGGGACTTTAGTTGAGATTTATTCATGACTTAAAATTGCTAGGACTTGTGTCTGAACGTTTTTGCATTTTGGGGGATTTAATTCACAATATCGTCATTTCTTTCTTTCTCATTTTCGCACTGTGCTCTAGGAAAATAAATTGTATCTGTTTTCTTCTACAAAGATTGTTGTCATGCACTCTTTTCTGTATATATATATATATATATATATATATATACGAGGTGAAGAGAAAACGTTCATTTTTTTTGTATTTGTTAATTTTGGTTTTGTTATTTATGACAATCAGTACACTCTATCAAAGTCTCTAGTGTATATATATATATATATATATATATATATATATATATATATATATATATATATATATATATATATATATATATATATATATATATATATATATATATATATATATATATATATATATATATGATTGTCATAAAGAACAAAACCAAAATTAACAAATACAAAAAATGAACGTTTTCTTTTCACCTCGTAAAATAGTTCCCTTAGTATATTTATCAATTTTATTGTGTTATATATTTTGACCTAGATCTAAACACTAATGTACAGAGTTCCTTTATTCAGAAATTTTAATTCTGACCAAAGGCTTTTCGTTATTTTTTGCATTGCTCTTTCTCGGAACATCTCTCATTTTAGCAGCATACTGTTTTATTTAATTAAACGGCTCTTGGTTCAGATCTTCAATTAACGTTTGCATCGCTATTAATTTGTATATAGGGAGAATATTGAACAATTTCATCCAAAAAAAGAGCCAGGCTTCTTGGCTCCTAAACTGATACAGCAAAGATGCAGTTGTAGTGTAGTTGTTACAGAAAAGTATTGATTGAAGTCATCTCTTGAGTTATGATTATGATGTCTGTTGTGTATTAGATCCACGAATCATCTGTACAAGCTTCAAAGAACATGAAAACCTATTGAATACTTGCCCGGTATCGATCGTATTGGTTCGGAAATAATGTCTGCGTTAGATTTAAGCCAAAGATGAGCCGCTTTAAACTTTATTTGCGATATAGAAACTCGTTTGTGAAGGTAGCTAGTGATATGAAAGCAAGAAATAATGTTCGATGTATGGCTACGTTGCTGGATAACATAAATGAAAATAAATATATAAATGTTAGGCATAAAAGACATATGCACGTGTGTCACTCGATTAAAATAATAAGAGTTTATTCTGGAAATATTAGTTAATTGCGATTTTAGGAAATTTACCAACCATGTCAAAAGATATTGCAATATTTCACGACAGTCTCAAACTATTTTGGTGAATCGGATGGCTCACATCTCAACAAAGACAAAAAGCGAGTCCTTGTTTATACCGATGCTAAACTTAGAGTTCATAACATTTTCATTGGAAAGTATTTTTCTTCTGAAAACTACGTGCAATTACTTGCGAGTTTTGGCTAACAACACAGCATTATGATGTAATGCGGTTTTACACACTTATAACAACCAACACTTTAAGCGTACGCTTTCTGCAGCAATATATTGCCAATTAACACTTGATGGTTAATACGATTAGCTAAACATAAAACCTGAATGTATATATACACACACACACACACACACACACAAATATATATATATATATATATATATATATATGAATGTGTGTGTGTGTATTTATATATATTGGTATAACAAAGGCATATTGTATATTATATTTTCACTGTCTGTTTTTATGTCTGTCTGTCTGTCTGTCTGTGTCTCTGTATGTATGTATGTATGTATGTATGTATGTATGTATGTATGTATGTATGTACGCTCGCACACAAGTACGTACGCACACACATTAATTATATGATTTAATTGACCTAGCTACATTTTATCTAAGTTATTATTATTTTTTAATTAACCATGATACAATTTATCTAAGTTATTATTACGCCTTAATTAAAATTGATACCTTTTATATAAGTTATTATTATTCTTTAGTAACTGATACAGTTAATTGGATTGCTCTTATCCTCCATCTCCCTCTCTTTCCTTTTTTAATCCTTTAAGTGTTCGAAATATCTTAACATTTTACCATCTTTGATTTATCCAGAAACAAAATCTGTAAACTCTCTCTCTCTCTCTCTCTCTCTCTCTCTCTCTCTCTCTCTCTCTCTCTCTCTCTCTCTCTCTCTCTCTCTCTCTCTGCTTCATCTTCTTCTCCGCATAGATTCCTATGTTCTTCCTATTATTTCACCGTTTTGGATGAGTGAACACAAGAGGTGGTCGAAAAAGAGAAAATGTACATTATTAAAAATTGTACCTACAGTAATGATTAATAACTGGAAATTAGTCGATATCTTGAGAGTAGAGAAGTGCAGCAACCTATTACTAAAACCATATTTATTTACACATTCAACAGAACTGGATACCAATTTTAAAAAAAGAAGTCTGTGGCGAAGCACCGCTGTTTCTAAACATGCTGCAATACGTACCAGTAATAAATAACGCAGTGTACTAGGGAAACGTTTTAAAGCTCTGAGGCACGAGCCTGGAACATGATTAAGTCTTGACCTGATTTCCCCAAATTAAATGGTCCTAACCTTATAGTATATGATTTTGCTGTATATATGTGAATCATTATAGATGTTCTAATCTACATATACATGTAGAACATGCGCAGTTAAATAACTAAACAATAACACTGCTAATTGGAGAAGTGGATGCCGTATTAATCGGGTTTGTTTTTCTCCTAGCTTGGAGCTTGGATTTGGCTCGGATATCTGGGGGCTGAGTGATCTGTCCGAAGCGTTCCACAATACCGATCAATGTCATTTGTCCTCTATACAAATAATATCTAGTCTCAGGCTTGGTCAATGTGGGTATGTGGGACCCCTCTTATTCCTTAAGCAGTTGTAATTGCAGTCAGGTATTTATCATGGGCTGCGAAATTACGTTAACCACATCAGCAATACTATAAAAATACAATCAATCTGTAAAATATCGAATTCTGAATAAACATGGGACATTCAAGTTAAAAGCACCGAGCATTAAGATGCTATGACTTTTAGACACGGGTGCCTTCGTGAAAGGTCATTTTGACCTGCATTCTTAATTTATTTCAGGTCAGTGTTAAAACATCAAAGGGGCCAGTGTTCTGATTCAATGAAATTGATTGGATATCTTAACACGGTTTTGAGAAAGAGACAGCAGATCTTCCTCTCTGTGTCAAATAGACATTCTTTAAAGGGAAAACTTACTTCAGAGACTCTGACTTACAAAACAAACGATTGTATTTGAAAATTTATTTTAGAAACGATTGCTTATGGTTGGCCGAGTGAAAGTCACATGTACACCATGGACGTAATGTGAATTTAAAGTGACAACGTTGATTGAAATTCTTTAGTCTGAAATTTTCTGAGAGAGAGAAGTTTGACTCATCGGAAGCTTAGAAGAAGAATAGTACTTTCCTCGCTAAACGAGAAATGGACCAGGTGTCTGTCTTGTGAGAAAGATAGCGTTTAGTGTTGGACGCACAAGTTCTACAGTTAACATTAAGGAAACAGTTTTGCGAGGGAGAAACAGACTCGACAGTCCGAAGACTCCGAGGTAACTTAGGTCAAGAATAGTGCTTTCCTCGTTAAACGAGAAAAGGACCAGGGTTTAGTGCTGGACGTACAAGTTCTAAAGTTAAGAGCACTTTTATGATGAGGGAGAGTGAGATTGGACAGTCCTTAGACAGAGTCCGTATGTTAAAGAGAACTGATGAGTGAAGTCTGAAAAAGTGACATGTGACGAGTGAAGTCAGAAAGGTGGAAGTGACGTTTTCAGAGTAAAATCAAGGAAGTCCAAACAAGGACGAATGAGTCGGAATAGGTAGACTCGATGAAATAGGAACTGTTGGAATACGGTCGCGAGGGAGGAGATGCAACCAGTCCTGACACTGCTTTCTTTTCACTACTTGTTATGATGGTGAAACTAATCAAATTAGACACTGCTATTAAATCATGTTGATATAATTTTAATTTAATTGAAATTACCATTATAAATATTTTTGTTTAAATTTGTTATTTTTCTTGTTAAAGGGGACTCGTATGGCATTCGTTCTGCCCAATAATCTTGTCCAGTTCTCGGTTGATATTTAATCTGTTCACTCACAGCTGGTGATAATACCAAATTAGATCATTCCCTAGATAACGTAATTAAATTGAGTTAACTACCCCTCTTACTTAGAGGGAGATATTACACACTCTTTAGGATTTAGTCAATTGCCTCCAAGATTAACCTTTGCATATATTTTGGTCTTCTGGAATGTGACACCAGGACGCATACCTGTTGGCTTCTTGTTTCAGTTTCAAAAGGCATCCACGTAGACTGTTAAAATGCATTTCCGTGTCTCCTCAGCCTTGTGGTACTGTCGGTCGTGGGAAAGTGATAAATTTCATACACTTTCAACAGGTGGTATCCAAGGTCTAGATTTTTTAACACTTTCACGCTGACAAACGTTCCCGTCAAGTCGCGTTCTTTCTGGGTGTGTTGACAAGGTTGGTCTTGGTTGCACGTTTCAGCACAAGTTTCGCGCGAGGGTAGCATCAGTTTGCCTTGGCAATGGTGAGGTAAAACGGGATGGTACAAGTCCGTGCGAGGTAAGACGTCGCACGTAATTAAGCCTTCGTATTTTCAAAAGATGTTCAGGTCGATGTGTTTCATTAACAATTGAGAGTGCCCGACGAGTAAGTGACGATTTTTGCACAAGTAAGGTTACAGCGAACACACGTCCAAGTATTTGATTTATTCTCCTTTTGTCTACGTCGGTTTTGTACGGACAACAGATGGCATTTGTCAGTCCTTCATACAAACTGTGTCCCGATTCAGTGGATCCACTAGCGTGTAACTTTCCACCATATGATTAAATTCGGGATCGTTTTTCAAAAGGTGATCCTACACGTCTACCCACATTGACATCACTGTCTATCCTTGCTTTTCTAACTTCAAGCGCCACCGATATGTGGTCTCGTACACGTCATACATGGTCCGTTGTAAAAACTGATTTTTGGAGTCACGTTGGTCTTTTCGCCGCCTCCGTTGCGGACAGGTTGGATGCATTCGTCTTCTTTGTCAATCAGGTAATATCACCAGCGTAGGGCTTTGACCGAGTATCGACCTTTGACAAAGTTCATCGTTTAAGGGCTTATAATAGTTGGCGGTACAAACTAAAGAACACGCTTTGGCAATGCTGCAAGATCCTTTCACAATATCGTCCCATCCGTGTTCCATGAATACTCATCGGACAGTTTTACAAAAACCTCGTAAAGTGTCCACGTCAGAACGACAATAGTTTAACATTTCTTGTTGAAAATCTAATGGGTTCAAGACATGAATATGGTGTCAAGCGTACAAAACTACTCATACGCGTGCTATCGGTGTCGTAGTAGTGAGCATCAGGCAAATGGGTTAGAACGGCGTGTTGATGGGCTTCATTAGTGAAATTGTGCCGGTTTTTTTCTGTCACTACAAACGTTTTAGGCATTCAACTCAATAACATGGCCAAGTAACTTATCCAATATTTAATTTGTACTAGCACCATTTGCATGGAAACGATTTTGGTTTCGTTCAAAGTCACTTTAAAATGTTTTGGACTTTGTTCCGTACAGTATGGCAAAGAAATTGGCCATCGTATCCCGGGACACTGTGAGCCATTGCCGTAGCATAGCGATGACAATATCCTTAACATTGATGTCTTCATCACTCCACGTCTCGCCGATGGGGTTTAAGATCCATTCGGACCTCAATGAATTTTTATACGTCCTCCAGGAATCTTCTTGCAGTGAGGTAAATTATTAAAAATAGGCTCTTTGATGTACTTCTCGCACGATCGATAAACCAAATATAAATTAGGAATGAGAATGCAGGTCTCTTGCATGCATTCGAAATCGATACAGATGAAATTCTCTTTCTACTGGTGGTCATCTTCTTACTCATCTTTCGAGTGGTATTTTTGAAAATAGCATTGGTGTTCTAAGTCCACGATTTCATGACAAACATGATATCGTTTCTCTCCTCTACAAACGTGTAACTTGACACTATTGCTACGTATCCCTTGTCCATATTCTAAGGAAATGGTAAGCAACGTTGTGCTCTGAACTGTGTGCTTTCTTGATGTTGTTAGTAAAAGGTTCTACTGACAAAGTGCGTTGACAAACAGGGCAATGCACTCGTTCTTGTCCTCCGTTAACACAGGGTTAAGAGGCAAAAGATCCCTCACATTTCGATCCACAGTGATATCTTTGTTTTCGATTGTTTAACCTATAGTCACATTTCTCGCGATATTAACCGTACCTAAGGAATCCAATGATACTGGTAATGGCATCGAAATATTCATCGTGATGATAAAAAGTGAATCTGTTTTCCGTCCTTGAAATTTTGTCTCGAAACTACAGAGGTTCTTGCGCTTCTTGAGGGTGCACTTTCAATGTGTACTGTGAAGCCAAGACGTCTCGCAATTGTTGCATTTCTGATATGCCACATGTATCTTCGTATATTGCAGCCTGCTCTTCGTTGTTTGGCTCGGTCCGATTGTTAAGTAGTTTTCTATATTCTTTTCCATTCTGCAGTGTCGTCTTGTTGGCATACTGTAATCCCACCACGATGGCATATGCTAAACGCATCGGGTCTTGAGGGTTCTTAATTCGGATGAGGCTCGTTTTAGTGCAGCGAAGTTCGTCTACCAGAAACACTTTTTTGAGTCCTGTTTCTTGGGGACAGACACGTGGATCATGAACAGTGTCGATTTATCTTCGTAGATTTGAAACTTGTCGTTAGTTGTTTCTGTTGTTGTAGGGTTTAACATCATTTTTCAGCACACGATAGGTTATACATGGCGTCCAGTATTAATGGAGGAGGAAGAACCAGGAAAAAACCTTGAACGAACCGCCGACCACTCGAGGTCCTAAACATGTCGTTAGATTGTTACACGTGTTGAATCTTGTCGATGTCTTTAGAAGTTATCAATTCGGCCGGGCTGGTAAACTCGATACAAACAGAGGACTTCAAAATGTCGTGATAAATGGAAAGTCTCAAGCGATTGTCTTCTTTGGCTTTACATTGCCTTTGCAATATGGAGAATAAAGAATCTCACACCTCGGTGGCAAACCCTTCGTCTTAAGTGTTAGTACGGACTTGAAATTTTAATCATAACCGTGATGGTACAGTCACTGTCGTAGTTCTAACTTTTCTAGAGAAGAGTTTTTCTGTCTCTTGAATTTGGTAATACGTTTGAGGGTTTACTGGTGAATTGTGCTTGGGTGTAGACTCTCTGGGTGGGTCTGGATTCGGGCTCACTCATGTCATCTTTAACATCGCTGGCATGAATCTGAGCCAAGACTGTAGCCAGTGTGCGAGGCTATATGTCACGTTTCTCTCTTTTACTTTCTTCGTTGTTCTCTACGAAATGATGCGTCCGTTTCATCTTGACTGCAAAACATCAAATGACATTTCAAACGCCATCAACCCACATACATTCATGTCAGACCAGTTTATATATAAAGCGTTAGTGTCTTCCATTCCAGTATGCATTTCACTCTCAAACGACCAAAAAGTATGGAAGAGCAGACACAGATCGAACTTCTGTGTCACACGTATGTTTTCTTTTCAGACAAACTGACAGACTACTACCCTACGTTCGAGATAAAAGTCAAGATACTAGTTATATCTGTACAAAGAAAAGGCATTTGAATAAAAAAATGTCCAGATCGTGAAAAAGCAAAACTGGTGCCAGAAGAGACTAAGGTCAAGATAGTTGTTATCACATTAAACAGACAAAACATTGTTCTCCAGACTTACCTAAGAAACAACAGGAATAAGAGGAGGGGAGAATGATTCCGAACTGGAAAAATAAGAAGTTCCATACCCAATGAATGAACCCCGACAAGAATGAGAAGAAAAGTTGAAGATGCGAAAATGAGGAAGAAGAGAAGCAAAACCTGCGACAGTGAAGAAAATGAAGGGAAAAAAAACAGTGAGAGTGAACAAAGAGAGAAGCAATCCTTTAAGTTTTAATGTGGTGTGCTGTGAATTAAATATTATATTTGTTCCAGAATAAACCAGACAAAATAAAAACGTAAGTGTATCTTGGGTTTGATTTTTAGAATAATAACTACATTCACGCACTCACACACGTGCGTCATGGGGTAAAAAGGTATTTGAGTTTTAGTTGCCATCTATGTTAACGGAATGATGTTAACAAAACACTGAAAAGACCTTTTCAGGGCCACTCATATCCTCGAAAATATTTGCTTTCTTGCAGAAAATGTTTAAGTCGTTTGTATAATTGCTTGTTGTTTGTGAATTGTTCGTGACACTATTGCGTGTTGTGTGTGTTATTTAAATATATGTCTATGTCCCACTCTTTGGTCCCAGTTGAGGTCAACCTATTCCTACAATTGTTGCAGCATTGTTACCAATTTTCAGTACCGTGACGTCACCACACCTATTCCATTCTTATTGTCCCTTTACAACAACTCCACTTCCTTTATCGTTCTACAGACCCAATATTCCCCATGTTCAATTCCCCTTGTTGCTAGAGTGTCACAGAGTGATTTTTATAAACCTTGTCGGTAGAGTGTCCCGGGTGTGTGTCTGTAATGGATTTTCCCAGTGTCGCTACGTTATCCCTCATTACTACTTTTTCAGCTCATTTTTCAACAGATTGTGTCGGTCTCGGCGAAATAATTTTTCCACACCAATATTGTTTAATAGAAAAAGTATAATCTCCTGTTTATGATACATATGCACATTAAAATCTAAATAAAGATAACTAAGCATATATTTCTTAGGACCATCATAGAGCATAAACCGAAATAGAGAATGTTAAAGATTTAAGTTTTAATTTTGATGCGAAATAATTAAAAAAGACATATCCAATCGTGCTTTGTCAAGAAATGAATCCAACGCATGGTTACTATTTTATGCAGTTGCCTAATAGAAGTGAGAGTAAAAGAACTATTACACTGCTCAGTCAGCATTATCCCTGTCGATAATTATATTTTACTGGTTTTGTTAGTGAATCGATTTAATTTCTCTGCCATTACTCTTAAATAGAAATATGCAATGCCAATACCCATTTTGTCTTAAAGTTTCCATGAAAACTAGGAAGGCATTTTTATGGGCACAGAGTGGACTTCTCCCATTAAAGTTGAAGTAAATTGCATGGCATAACTTTGCACAACCTAATGGGAATTATGTGAATCAATACAATCATTTAGTAATTCGAACTCAACCTTTTAAACTTCAAAGTTGGAAGGCTGTGTGGAACATCATGCCCTGGCCGTTTTCTGAAGTACATAAATATGGTATTTCCACTGAAATAAAATTAACTCGCCCACTATCTATCTATCTATCTATCTATCTATCTATCTATCTATCTATCTATCTATCTATCTGTCTGTCTGTCTGTCTATCTAACTATGCAGGTAGATAGATAGATAGATAGATAGATAGATATTTATATATATATATATATATATATATATATATATATATATATATATATATATATATATATATATATATATATATATAGATATAGATATAGATAGATAGATAGATAGATAGATAGATGCATGTAACCTTCATAACACGTGTATATATATACAGTTATCGGATTCATTTTTTAATACATACGTAGTTTTCTTTAATTTGTTTGCTGCCTTTGTTTTGACTAAACATGAACATACAGTTAGCACATCAGCAGCTTAATGACTTAGTTTGGTTTACAAGATTTTGCTATTTCTTCTTTGACTCACACGATATTAAAGACAAACACCAGATTGTGATCGTAATAGTTTTGCATGACATGTGTTATGACACCTTATAAAGGTTATATTTACATACAGCAAAACCATTTACAAAACAAGTGGATGTCAAAATAACTTAATTATATTCCGTTTGAACTCTCTTTCATTTGTGACGATCTTCGTAACTACAAAAACACTTTTTGAAAGAACACAACGTTTATACTGACACTTGCTCAAGGTGAGAAAGTCATCAAGAATCCTGAAAATGAAAACACATTTTGACATCTTGTGATAAAAAAATAGAATTAGGATTTGATAATGGTTGGACTTAATGAGAATAACAATGGTTAAGCCTATTGAAAGAGACACACCAGATCCTCAAGACACAGACTAAACATTCTTGAAGTTAAATATATTTAATTTGTATTTTCTATCATCATTATATGGTAGGTGTAATTATACGTTGGATTCGACATTTACCAAAATCATGTTCATTTTGTACCTG
The DNA here is from genome assembly GCA_029339505.1 of Unio delphinus. NCBI lineage: Eukaryota > Metazoa > Mollusca > Bivalvia > Unionida > Unionidae > Unio > Unio delphinus. The sequence goes on along the minus strand of JAQISU010000234.1, from coordinate 3,597,402 downwards.
ACCAGTCATTTGTATTTGCAAACGAATAATTTCAAGGTTGACATTTCTGTATAAGTGTGCATATTCGACTTGAATCATAATTGATGGGAGTAAACATGTTTATCTTAATCTGAGCCTAGGACTTAGGACAATTCCCCAGTGATAAACCTGCTCTACCTGGAGCTTACGATGTTTCATATCTAACTTTAGTAACAGATTTTATCTTGCTGACATGTTAGAATATTATATAAATGACCATTTGACCTTCATCCATTTTCTACTTTGTGTCTTATCTTTTTAGTTAATGTTGTTTACTTGGAAAATTACTAAATCTTGCATTTAACATCTTTGGCAGAATTAGTCTTATTGTTGTCTTCAGTATTTTAAATAGGTGGAATTATTTATCACCATTATTATTCTAAGGAAATACAAAGTGATCAACTATAATATTCTTGGACTGGAACATTAATTTAGAATTATGGTTATTTTAAACAACAATAATTTTGGATGATATATCCATGAAACGACTGTTAACACATCGTCATAATTTAGGCTATTGGAACATAACAACGTTCGAGATTACAGGTGTATCAAAATATTAAATATTAGAATTTATTTTGAATAGCATTGGAATTTAGTACGAACTTTAATTATTTTGATCATGTTATGATCATCTGGAATTTAAATGGCATTACTGCAAGTTTATTTAGGTTTTCAACTTGTGTTATCGGTAAATAAATACATTGTTGAAATTTTCAAAACTTGCTTATTTCACTCTTTTCTATTACGTAGTTAAAGACCATATAGTCATAACAAGGAAAATAACAATGTCTGGGCTTAATGATATATAGGAAGATTTTGGATGGATGATATTATAAGTGTTTGGACCTAATGATGAGAGAGAGAGAGAGAGAGAGAGAGAGAGAGAGAGAGAGAGAGAGAGAGGTGCAAAACACACTAATGGTTTATGAAAATATTAATGTTTGAATCTGATGAGACATAAGTACAAGAGTTTCCCGCTAAATATTAAAGATTCATTTCAGAGATAATAGCAATGAGACAAACCCTTTTATCCGTAGCACAGTGCCGTCATTAGACAATCAACATCTGGAGGTAACAAGAGCTAGACGGTACTTGTGTCATACATAACAGACCTAGCATAACACGATAAGCACTTACCTAAATGACAAAGTCATGATCCAACCTTCCCCATGGGAAGCCATATATTGTAAACCTAGCATCATAGTGAATGACCAAAACTCCTGGCTGTCAACTGCTTCACGTATCTGATCAGCAACAGTCAACAATGACAATGAGTACAGCAGCAGAACTGCCAGAGCCAGCTCAGTCTTCTTTTTGTGGGACCACATAGGAATCAGTTTTACGACCAAGCCGGTAGTGCACTGTAATGCAGTTACAACCCTCCTATTTGACATCAAAGCGTGAACCCGCATATAACAGATATTCACGACAACTCAGTCAGTTACACGTGAGATATCTACAAATGATTATTTGGATGAAATCTCGGACCTCAAAGGTTTGGCATCCCACCCAATATAGATGGCAGGAAACATCGGTCGTATTCGCGAGGAAATTGTACCAAAGCAGCTGCTCTGAGGCTGACTTTGAAAGTGAAAGCGCTCTGTTGGAGGACAAATTCAAGAAGAAGCGCTAAAGGGACACACAGAAGGTGTCATTGAAAAACCTGTATATCAACAGTGCCTCGTGGGAGGCCCTTGCACAAGACCGACCCTCTTGGTGCAGTATGATCACATCTTGCCCCCGCTCAGTAGAATATCAGAAATGTGCTGCGACGCAGAGAAAACGTGCACCTGGTAAGGCCAGAGCTGCCAATTGCTCCACTTTCATACAATTTGCGTGCTCTACGTCTACAGGAGACTGAACTTTTGAATAGAATGGAAGCACTGACCAAACAATTTCTTACCAATTATATTTATCCTATAGATTATCCACTTATCATTTATGAATACACAGATGACGTAGAAATATTAAAAGACAAAACAAATTATCAAAATATGGCGAAACAAAGTGATTTTAAGATAAAAAAAAGAAAATAATTAAAGCGTAAACAAAGTCATTAACTTGTAAAGGCAAGCATGCTCATTATTTATCGAAATGCTGTCAAGACATTGTAATGTGCAGATTGAATTGGAAAATATTGAAAAAGGAGAAGGGGTTAAAAGCCTAACACAAAATCAATCATTCCATATTAATTTTAGTTTGGTACAATAAGACTATTGATAGAAGTTGATAATCTCAACAACATAATACCTCTTATGACAATCCGTTTCATTTGATTCCTCTGCGTAAGCCATAATCTTGCAAAGCTTTCAGCCGATGAAAATATGACATCTTGGCGCCTGAACTATTAAAGAAATATCAAGTCAAATCTACCGCATATACTCTCTTATGAGCCGAACCCATTTACCAACAACACACACGCTGATCTTCCATCGCATCATGCGGACAGATAGGTGCCTATGTTGTTTGTCCGACTTATCACTCCTATCAAACTGCATAGGCCTAGCCCTGCAGGGCAATATTGCGTACATAACAGGATATGCGCATTGTATTGGTGTATGAGGAGTAAAAGCGAGTAGGTATGGTACCCAGTGGTAGTTACTAGGACATGCTGACCAAAAATGGACTCATACGGTTGGATGCTCATTAAATAATTTAGATATTTCCAGCAGATGTTCAATGACTATTTATCAGACCTGGAGTGTTTGATAAGTAAATAAAATGCTTTATGCGCTTGTGTACGGTGCTCGTTACTGCGTAATATATCTTCATGAAACATAAAGAATTCTATCATTGATACAAAAATCAACCGTATCTCATTTTCCTAATGCACTATGTTGAACGTCAATATTCGACATTGTCATTTGTAAAGATATATATCTTTGCTGCGGTAAAGAGTGCAAAGGCAGCAGTTTTTGGACCCACTATTTGAACTGCATATAAACTGCGACGTTATATTAATCCGTACTTATACTTCAGATTCAAGACTGAATAAACAAAGATACGAAGATTTCTTAATATTTTTATTCCAAAGGTTAGTCCCGTCTCATTTGCTTACTTTATATATATATATATATATATATATATATATATATATATATATATATATATATATATATATATATATATATATATATATATATATATATATATATATATATATATATATATACATATATATATATATATATATAATTATATATATATATATATAAAGAGAGAGAGAGAGAGAGAGAGAGAGAGAGAGAGAGAGAGAGAGAGAGAGAGAGAGAAAGAAGAAGAGATCTATGTTGGGGTGTTGGGATTTGAACCGAGACAAGGAAATCCCAGTTAAGGGAGTAACATTATTATAGTGTATCCCCTGCAACTGAAATTTCCTTGTCTCTGTTCCAACCCCAACGTAGATTTTATTCCTCACCCAACATTTTCCTTTAAATTAAAAAGGAACTCTTCACTAGTGTTCACTTCCCATTGTCTAAATGTGTCGCATGCATACAAATATGTTAGCTAGGGCTGTGGTGTGACGGTTGCATCCGACGTACATAGTTTATATGCGTGAGCGAAGAAAAATAACAATATAAAACGTCTCATAGTAATGAGTTATTATCACATTTAGCATATGGAAGTTATATGAAATTGACAAATTGTTTTTATCTTGATGTTTTTCTTTTTAAATACCAAAATCGCAGTCACATAAGAATATTCCGCATACTTGGAATCAGCTTGATTTAGCATTGAATAAAATCCAAAAGCTCTGACATGGGTCGACACTAAGATAAATTAAACCTTTGCGCCGATTTTCACTTTCCATCTTAACTTCTAAATTGTAATCTGATAGTTCTCTTTAGAGGTCTTCAAACCGATAAGATCGAACTCTTTGTAGGAGTGGTAATATTGAAAGACTTCAGAATCTGTACTGCGTGAACTTCAATTCGCGAAATTTTACCAGGATACTAATTCAGTTTAAATGAATTTAAAATGTACCATATCCATGAACGTGTCGTATGATTTTCTCACCGAAAGTTTCCATAGTTAGGTTGTTTCATTGTAAATATGTAATCAAATCGATTAATAACTTACGATGGTTGCTATAGTGGTAGTAGAAAATTCAGTTGGTTGGTCGTGCAAATATATTGTTAATATCAAACAGGTCTATCATCGAAACGTTTCTTTAGAACTATTAACTACTGACGTAATTACCCAACATTGCACCAATCACCTTGGTCAGATATAATAAAGGTTTTAATTCAAAGATGTCACTTTTGATTCTTTAAATTGAACTATGGTGGATGATAGGATTCAAGTTTCTCTCTGGTTCAAAACTCAAATAATCTTCATTGACTCCGTCTGCTGTGTATGGTTATTTTACACTTTTGATGCAGACCTAATACTTAATACCTTAATACCTTTCTTAAACATCATGGGTTATAAAAACAAAATTAAAACGACATATTTTGCTACCACAACAGTGATAATTCCGTTTTGTAAAACCTTAGAGTTATAGCGCAAAATCAAGAACTCGTCACGTATTTATTAGGGACAGAGAACTCCTATTCTGCAGTATGAACACAAGGCGCTCGTTATGGCAAGCAAAAGACAAAAAAAAAATATTTTTCATTATATTACGCATGTAATAGCACTTGAAGATACTTAGCGTGGAAATTATTTCCCAAAATATATGCTTCTCCATTTTCTTGAAACTATAGAAGCCATTTTAAAGCTAAGAGAAACCTAGTCCAGGCATGTGACGCCGACAATCCCGTGTATCAAAACGAAGTGCATTATTGAGACATTATACATATCTGCCGTGGTATCGATTTTAGAGAATTTAATCTGTTTTAGGTACTGAATGACTAACACCGAAGTAAACGTTCTGTTCTGAAGTAACTCTTTGCTCAATTATCACAATCATTCTCTTTTTCAGATAATTAAACGTTGGACTTTCGTTTTGAAAACCAGTTGGAATAAAACATATTTATCTTAAAGGTAGAATTAAACTAAGCATCGTGCCAAACGTACTGCCGAATTTGGCGATTTTTTTAAGATTTATATTTCTATTAATTTAGAAAATATACAATCGAAGAAAAGATCAAAACCGGTTATGTCGCTTCTTATTTGGCAAGAATAACTTTTAAGAAAAAGGACGAAAAACAAAAGCACACGATTATATCAATATAGTCTAAATTTTACTTGGTATCCCGCATGTTGGCAATGATGCAAAGAGAAAAATATGCTAAAAATGTAATTTTCTTTGCCAATAGCAAATTTCTTTGCCACTCGTAAAACATTGAGTGTTCATTGATAATTTAAAGTTGAAGAACGCACAATGAAACGTGTCTGTGTTAATATCAAGCTTAAGGTAAACAAGATCACATTAACGTGCACGAAGTCATAAATTAGTACCCGTTATGATTATGAGGAAGAGTATGAAAATATATAGAAATATGGGTTACTTAAATTGCTTCATTTCCTACCTTATTGATAATCAATGATCATTGTATGTATGTATGTATGTATGTATGTATGTATGTATGTATGTATGTATGTATGTATGTATGTATGTATGTATGTATGTATGTATCTTAAATTATAATGCCATTGTTGAGTATCGATCATCATGTTAGAGTTGATACTATAAAAAATATGCCACGGATCAAGATAGAAGAACTATAAGGTTTCAATGATGGATTTTAAAAGCAGAAAGAAACACTTACATAAATATGCCTCAGGATATACATTTTTCAGCTTATAATAAAATTAATACACACACACACACACACACACATATCAAGTTGGTCGTCAGCCGTGTATTTTTGGAAATACCGAATATTGTATTCCTTTTTCAAAATGTCCGAAAAACTATCGGTATGAACATCTGACAAAAATCAGTTGTGCCTCATGTATCATAAACAGTTTTAGAAGAAATCTTGCAACATGCCGTAAAACACGACTCAGGATTGTTATATTTATGTATGTTATCGTCATTATATTATGATACAGCGTCTGAACAGATGATGATCATAAAATATTTGAATCCCACATAAATTCACTTGTCATTATCTCCCTACAGTATTAAGGAAAGCCATCATGCCTTGTGCAAGCTCATTTTTGTGTGCGATAGTTGACACATCCATAAAGTAAACCAATGTGGAAAATACAGCTATCCCAATTTCTTGCTGTATGATGTTAGCTACTGTCCAACTAATATCAGCACATACAGGTCCTAAGAACAATCAAATGCTCAGATTTTGTTTTACAATTTTCGATTTTGAACACAATACAAGAGAATTAACCAATCTGTTTTTCGTCTCGTTGCTTCCTGTCGTTTCAATTTATCGAAGAGCTCGATCAAGTACAATGTTATACTTGTAGTGCTGCAAAGATACAAATTGTAAAGAAAATGTTTGCATTTGTCCCATAATGGCAGTAATTGTAGAGACCTATAATGAAAGGACAGATATATTTCCAGAAATGTATTCTGATCATGAAAATATAAGAAGAAGAGTTCAAGACAAAATGTGTCGATTCTCGAAGAATATGTAGTTGTTCATATAGATCGCCTTAATAGATATGCCGTCGAAGAGACCGCTCAGGTGGTCCTGTGGCCTAGTGGTTAGAGCATCCGCCTCGGATGCGAAGGGTCACCGATTCAAACCCTGGTAGAGTCATACCAAAAGACATAAAATTATGGCAATTACAGTTGCCTTGCTTAGCGTTCAGCATTAAGAGGTTCGTGTTCGACTGGTCGGCAAGGCGTCGGGATAATGTGACTGAGTGGGACATCATGCGAATGTCAAAGGCATGATGACCCAGTGCTAGACATCACTATAGCTGTCACACTGAATACATCGTAGCGATATGAATAAAACAATTTTAAAGCTACGTTAAAAATCCGAATCCAAATCCACACATACACACACAAAGTATAGTAGTATATACAGCTAAAAAATACGAACATTAAAATAAACATACTCTTTTTTATTCTAAACTCGGTTTTATTCATGTTTTTGTTTATGTTATAATGAATAGAGTTGGATAACATTCTAGTTTCCAAAAACGCCATTATGACAATATTTACTGGAAAATGCATTTCAGTTACGTCCTTTGTAAAGTCTATCTGATAATAGTTAAGTATACAAGCTTGAGAGTCTGTTACGCCCAGCAAAGAATCCATATGAGTGAGACAGCACTGACAAAATGACATGTTGGCTATATAATCCAGATTAGGCATGTGCAACCTTCAGCCTATAGGCTCGGCGTTTGTCCTGGTTGTATTCGCCTAAATTCTATTCATAGGGTATAACTTTCAAAATCGTTTATCCAGCCCGTACCCTGTTCATAACTAATCTGGATTATAATAAACAGTTAAAGTTTAGCCTAACGAAGCAGGCTTTCAACGACCTTGAATTCTATTTATTATACCCGAATTGCTGATGTCAGCAAAGATGAATAGCAATATTCATTTTGTGGAGGATCCTGAAATATATTGGAATAATTTTTATTTAGTTTTTAACGTCGTGGGAAATGTGATTATTAATTTGCAGATGTTCACAATGCTTATGCGCTTAGGGTTGGTGTGGTTTTGAAGGAGGAACCATTTTCTTTGAGATTTTAAATATATGGTTTGCATTAATAAAAAGTCAACAATATTGTAAGAAGAAAAATAGTTAACAGTACGTGTTTCTACTGACGTTTTAAGGGGTTTCTGTGGCAGAGATCGTACAGGAGAGCCTATATAAATGATGTGCTGATATTTAAATCGGTTACATAAAAATGCACATGGCTATATTTAATATAATAAGACTATAATAGCCAATTGTTTCAGGATATATGGACGGGTGTGGTGGATCCAGTACAAAACGGGAATGGTTTTGATACTGTACATACGGTAATGCGGAATAATAGATAATTTTCAGTATAACTTTGCAACTTGCAAGGCATTATAATCTGTAATCACCACCATTATAACAAAATATTAGCCCAAAGTCAATCAATACAATATTTCAGAAAGCTGTGCAAGAACTTGTTTTGCATAGAGGATATGCATAACAAACTTTTAGATTTTCTTTTTATTCCAGCTTAGTCTTCAATTAACTTTATGAAATTATAGAATTGAAGACCATGGAAAGTGGCTTCCAAAGTTTAATTTGAGTCCAAGAGGTCAAACAGAACGGAATATAGACGAACAATAGAATTATAAGCAAATGTGCGTGTTCTGCGTTATACCAAATTTATATTTCCGATATATTCACACACTGACCCTTTTTATCAATCAAGTTATGTTAATGAATCAGCCTTTGCAATCTTAGCATATCTTGCTACTTGTTTCTTTGGCTCTGTAAATACATTTCTTCACGTTTGGTTGTTTATATGTCTGAATCCCTTAATGTGACCTTTACATGCAACTACTACTGCAAAAAAACTTGCTGTGTTTGCAAATGAAAATGTTGAAGTTATAAGAGTATTTCATAGTATCTTCAAAACTATCGATATAATCAATATATCTTGCCCTAGTGTAAAAATGTACTTTACGTTAATACGCTTGCTCTGTGTGACTTTTGTAGAGTTACAAGCATGTGGCACAATGTATCAGTAAATGACCAAATCCGACTTACTGGATCATGCCATGTTAATCTTGATAACTGACGGAATCGAGTTTAAGAAAATAACCACTAGAATATTAATATATGCACATGTCGCGATCCAATAACTCATTTCAGAAACTTGGAAGAGTGGCAGGAATTACTGAATTACAAGTTCAAACGTTCGTTATGTATGATCGTACAATACTAAATAAATGAAAAAAGTATAATGGCAAAATTGCCTAGGCATGTCTTCCATCCCCGATTTCTAAATAATACTCGGAGTTATCGAAGTTACTCTTTAGGCCTATCAACTCAAGAAAACATGTCATGCATCCTATTTAAACACTTAACTGGGATTCCTTTATTTATTACCAATTAGGTTTTATCATGTCTTTTATTACTATAACTGAACGACTTATCACTGAAAGAAATTCTGTTTTAGTCTTTCCAATGTAGAAATATCACAATGTTTGGATTAATTATCATAAAACAATTGTCCGTGCCTTATGCACGGGAATGTGTACGTACCTACATTGTCTGTAATCTACCATTTGTTGCAAAATCTTAAATAAATGAACTAGATTGAGCACAAAGCTAATGTTCATGTGATGGCTTTATATTTATGTTAAACCCAAATTAGGAGTTGTAGTAGAATTTAAATTTACATATTCCGTGACACAGCCTCCGTCCTGTATGTGTACTATTAATGTACCTACACTCTAGGTAAATGTGTTTTGTGGTGCTTGAAGTAGTACATACTACTTCTTAGGCAATTACCGAGACTAGAAGGAACAAAAATTGCAAATAAAGAGAGAGAATTTATATGTGTTTCTAATGTTAAACATGACTTACGTCCCTTACATCCGCTCACTCTAACTATCTTAAGGAAGAATAAAAAAAGTATCCATTCTTTTTGTCTGGGAATGCTTTTTGATGTTCTTTTATTGTTGGATTTTTTTGTGTTGCTTTTAACATCGTTACAGATGTAATTATATTGCGGGTGTATATGTCATTTTTCAAGGCGGAACAGCTTTCGCTGTGGTTTCAAATCTATGGTTTTCATTAATTGAGAAATCCACAATATTTGTAACACCATAGAAAATAATGATTGACTATGTGTTTCGAGATAGTGATGTTTCTTCTGCATACTTTTCATGGTTTTACTGTGGTAGTGAGTTACAAGGGGGAGTCAATATAAAATTATTCGATTAACGTTATATCAGTTACATATACGCGACTATATTTAATTTAATACGCCTATAATAAAAAATTATTTCAGGAGATCTAGACATGCAATCTAGATCCAACAAAGAACTGGATGATTATGTCCTAATAGGTTAGATATTGTATATATGGTAATGCTAAATACCACACAGGTTTCATTATAACTTCTTCACTTTCAAGAACATTGAATCTTTCATAACCACCATTATAACATATTGTTGGAGCAAAGCCAATGCTCACAATAGTTCGGAAAACAATTCGAGAATCGTTTTTGTATTGTATGCAATTTTTTCACTGTTAACTCAACATTGTCAGAAATGTTCAGTATTTTAAGATACGCGTACTTCATATTGCATTCACGTATAAGACAGGTGTGCCCATTAGTGTATTAGGAACTTCTTTGTAAACAATTCCTTTACACTCGTGTAATAGACGCTTTACGTTTTGGCTGATTACATTTGTTTCCATTAAATCAGATACAAGTTAAACATTCATTAGTGAGGTGCATTTTTGATGAAATTGGCAATCTTTTAAAATTTACCTCAGCAGTGTTTTTCAATGTTCTTATGCATTGCAACTACTTGCTTAAAATCATAAATAGAAGGATTTTTCATTTTGAATTTGCAAGTACATTACATAAACTGTCGAGCTGTTCACCTTTTAAAAAAAAAAACGTTTCTTTATTGATAAATGTACAATATTTGAACAAATGGTGCAAAATGTTCAATAAAACGGTGCCAAAACTGTGAAGTAATATTGCAGCCATAGAAGATATGCTCATTGCTTTCGTTTTCACTCTTACAGAAATACATCTGTTGTCGTCTAATAATGTTAAATCTCTTCAGAAAATCATTATTAACAATTATTCTATGGATTAATTTAAAGTTAAAAACAAACATAGCAACCTATTATACACGGTAAAGCCTTTCGCAGGGCTTTAAATCTCAGACCAATTCTCACTACTTATAGTTTTTATTAAATACTTGCATCCAAGTTTCATGCTTAGCAGTGTGTTGCATATTAGCTTTTTCTTACAAGATTTTTGTCAACAAACTTGAATGAATTTTATTTAATCAAGTTCATTATTTTATCCTCCTGCTTATCACAACTATTATGTATCAAACGTACTTTATGGAGTCTTTCCGTGCTTTTGGAATTTTGAATATTAAAGAGAAGTATTTCAAGAAATGATAACTTTTAGCTTTTTGTTTTAATATTTCAAAAAGGTATTAAATTACCGTGATTATGTACTAGATCATTTAGAATTTTGAAACCGACTTCTGTCTAGGATTTGTATTGACTGAACATTTTATTTTAGTAAGCGGGGGGGGGGACAAAATTTCAAAGATACTCGTTTTAACTTTGCGGTTCCTCCTCTTTCAAATTAGATACTGCCAAAATTATTTATCTCCAAAAACTGTTTTCAATCAGCTTACTAAATTCTTCTCATTTCCTTCTCACGAAATTTTTAATATCCTTTTCATTTCTGACTTGCCTAAGTTTTCCCACGTTCCATGTTCCTTTGTAGCAATCTTTTTACCCATCTTATCTTAATATACCTAATGTATAAAAATATGTGTATCATTTTAAGTCCCCCAAAGACATCAACATGATACTAATAGCTGCCTAGCTTGGCGTATAGCATTAAGAGGTTAGTGTTAGGACTGGTGGGCATGGTGCCAATATAATGTGTCTGGGTGGGACATCATGCCAAATGTTTGCGACATGATGCAGCAGTGCTAGACAGACATCAATATTAACGGCCACACTGAAGACATCGTAACGATATGAACTCAAACTGTTAAAGCTACGTTAAAAAAAGAAGTCGCACACACGCAGACGTAGCAATATAATTTCGATTCATCTTGTTTATATACGGTTTAATATTGTTGTTCTTCGTGAATTATGTACAGTTCCAAATGAAACTTATGGCATAAAGGTATCGGCGATAGAGCAAATCCGACATAGTGGAACACGCCATGTTAATGTTGACAACTGATTGAACCAAGGCTAAGAAAATGACCATCAGAATATTAATCCATGCACATATAACGAAGAATACATATATAATACGATAACTCATTCCATAAATAAGATGATGACTCATCACATTGATAGGTAAGTGAGGTGATAATTATTGGCATTATATTTCGTTTTTATGAGTGTACAATGCAAATAATAAAATGACGAATCGCCTATGCACGGTTGGCCATCCTCATTAGGTTTAACAACTCGAGCATTCGTGTAGTGCAGACTATTTGAATACTTAACTGGGTATGAAGCTATAAATCCTTTATGTTATCAATTAGTTCTTCTTACGTCATTTATTGATTTAATTAATCAAAGTCTCGCCCAAAAACGTCTGTTTTATTACTTGCAATTTGGCACAATTACAATGTTAGGAAAGATTGTAATGACACTTTTCTGCACCATCTGAGAAAGAAGGTATACTTATATGCATATTATGTACCTCACCCCTCTGTTAAAACATATCAAATAAATAAAAAAAAGCACAAAAGTAATGTTCCTATTATTCATACGGTTAGATCGACTCTAAATTTTTGACTCTTGTGTCGCGTTAAAAGCAAATTGAGACTTGCTGTAGAACGTAAATGTGGAATTTCAATGGTTGAGTTTCCTTTCTGTAATAGTACTAGCATATATGTCTATTCTACGTTAATGCGTTTCCTGGTGATGGAACCGCCATAATTGGAATAACTGCATCTTATTAAAATACTGAGTCAAGAAGGAATGAAAATTGCAAATGGAGAGACTTTATATGCCATTTAGGCAACAATAAGGTTACGTCCCTTACCTTCATAGACTCCAATTATTTAACAACTCCAATCACAGTTTAGTTATGTTGGTATGGCGTGATGAAAGTCGTATGTATTCCAGCAGACAAAGTAATCTAATTAAGAGCGCTTTTGTTACTTTTTCTTCTTCTTCTTCTTCTTCTTCTTCTTCTTCTTCTTCTTCTTCTTCTTATTATTATTATTATTATTATTATTATTACAGTATAATCAACTAATAATCATAGACGTACGGAGAACCAATGAGTGTTTACTCCAAAAGGCACAGTTAGGCACCGGCCTACGGCCGACGAACATCATGTTACTAACAAGTGTAGACACAAAGAAATCGAGTTAACTTAAATGTTTTCATGTTATTCAAGAAGTCACTATAGTCTTCAAGACCTTAATTCGGCCCTGGAAGGATTCACTAAACACTGCTATATCACGAGGTTGTTGCATCCTATACTGGATAGAATGCGTCGTAAAACTTGTCCCCAATTCTATGATGATTAAGGAATTTTAAAAGTAGTATTGTTAATCATAAAGTTTCTAAAGATTGGGGGCGGGGGGGGGGGGGTAGGGGTGCCGGGTAGTTCACCGGGTAGTGAACAAACTGAATGATATTTGATTAATTCATGAATCAGTTCATTTACAAAACAAAATCGTGTCTGACTAAGAAAATGACACGTTTTAAGGCTTTTTCAGAAACAGAAATAAATGTGTTCAACATGTATAACCGGATGATGTTATTAAATAATCGCTGAAGAACAGGCATGTTTTCGCAGTGGGATCGACTGTATTCCATTTGCAAATACAATTTGCAGATACAATTTGCTTCCTGTTCACTAAGTATGAATTTAGCCGCAATAAGATCGTATTATGAATGTCAAATACATGCTGGAGAAGGTGAAGTAATATAGCATGATATATTGTGCAAAATGCTGCAGACAAATCAAGGAGGGTGAGGAATGTAATCTGTCCGCTATCCAAATCAAATATTACGTCATTAACTACTTTCAGAAGAGTAGTTTCAGAACGGTGGCAAAGGCGATATGCAGAGTGTACTTTGCTACAAAGACTGTTTGAATTCAGATGAGATACAAGTTGGGTTATAACAACATTTTCTAAGATTTGTTTATATGAACGGGAAATTATAAACTGGGCGCTAGCTCTTTAAATCGTTATGGTCAATTGTTGGTTTCTACACCAGAGGCTTTTCAGTGGCAGTTTTTGAAAACAACACCAGTTAGTGAAGACAATACTGGATCTAAGCACTCAAGCAGCAGTGATGTTGTAAATGGATGAAGTTCACATGACTTTGAAGCACTCTTAATCACGATTGTCCGTACTAAGTCCATATAGTCATGTTTAAATGCTGCTAATGAATGTTGCTGATAGTCTGTATCGTAACTATGTTGTGACGATGAGTCAATGTAGATTGTGTTGTCCAGTTTATCTCTAATGGTTTGTACTTTGTCACGGACAAAATTTGCAAAGAGGTCCGGGAGGTCTACTGGAGAGAAAGTAGTTGGAAGTGGTGTACATTTGTTCCTTGACATTATTTTCTTAGTTATCTCGAAGAGCTCTTTGCAGCTGGAACTCTCCGTAATCTTAATACTGTAGTGAGATATTTCGGCTAAATTGATTATATTTGTGATGTTCTTCTTTGCTGCTTCATAGATTTATTGACGAAGAGTGAGTCTGGTGGAAAGACAATGCCTTTCCGGTTTACGGCGCCCTTTTTGAGAAGAGTGAAGCTGGTCTCTAACACTTCTATACCACGGAGAAGTGATTTTCGGCACTTGACAGCTGGATCGTGCTTTTCAAGCAATGAACGCAGGCATTTATCGAGTTCTTCTGGTGTAGAAGGTAAGCAAGTTGTTAGGTTTGCATGGATGCCATGCATTAGTTTGGTTCTATTTATCATACGGAGGTTTCTCTTAGTAGGAAATAAAGTTAGAAGGTTAGGGACGGATATGTCTAGATGACAAATTATGCAGAGGTGATCTGATGCAGGTTTGTACAAGGGTGGACCGTATAATATTATTATCAGGCTTATGAAGAATCCAGTCTTGCATGTTTATGGGTGGATTGGTTGGTTAACTGACTGTTTAAGGTTGAAAAGATGAATGGAATCTAGGCGTTGTGATATTATGGGTTTCCAGGACAGCCTAAGTGACAGTTGAAATCTCCAAAAATAATTAGGTTGCCACTTATCGAATTTCCGTAATCCAGAAGATATACCAATAATATTAAGTGATCACTTAATATTATCACTTACCAGTAATATTGGTATATCACTCACAGAATTGTGTAACGTATATGTACATGTATACAGTATATTACGTTAATAGTAGTAACGTTGTAATCTGTACATGCCTTGCAAATGAATATTTCGCTCATAAATAGATGGTCAGATAGATATGAATAACTGCATTTTTAACCAATATGTAAATAGAACTTCAGTCATTGTGATTCATCTTCATGTGATGAGTTGAAAATGAAATGCCATATTTACTGATATATTAAAAAGCGTTTTTCAGCAAGCGAAATATGCAATTTTAGCATCTGTTCCTATCACGGTTGGTGAAGTCGTCATAAAAGACTATGCATTACTTGTCAGCTTATATCATACGTTGACACGCCAAGGTGAAGTATCCTCGAGTTCAATACAATCTTGTGAAATGACTAATATACTAAACACACATTGTATACCATTTATCAATTTAAAACATATTATTCTTTTAAGACAAGTTGAATGTATGTCTTATTTTCAGGGGTACAAACACACACAAATACAAACACGCGAAACAGCAACAAATACAACAACAACAAAAAAAACAGTGGTCGGATAAAAGGGAGGAAACCGATAAAGCTCAATCTAATTTCTGAAAAGGGTAAGCTCCCGTACATTACATTATCATTGATCAAACGTTGGAGCATACCTCTTTAATTAGACCTAGTGGCAGATGTTATTGTGTTCTGTGTTTAGAGCCAATGCTTTTAATTTCATATTTCACTTAAAATTTTTTGAATGCTTAGTAAAGAAAGGTACATAAGGTTGACTGCATCAGTGTAGCATAGTCGTTGTACTTGTTTCCGAGATGATACGAACGTTTTTGTAATATAATAATTAAAGAAAGCTGTATCACTGAGGTTTACATATTTTCATAAACATTTTGAGTACCAAACATAGAAAAGGATGTATATATCTTATATTTGGATTTCCTTACAGACAGATATAATATTTTTGCATGTGATGTCAATAATGGTGCACATTTTGTATTCGATCTGCAACTTTAGATTAAATTTCTTGACGACCTTTGCGATGAAGGAGATACAAATTAGCCATGATAATACAAAAATTAAGAGGTTTTTAAAAAAGAGGTGATTGTTATTAGAAATAACAAGCAATTTAGTCTTTCTTAGAAACAATGAGTAGTGCATGGTTTTCTTAAACACAATGAGTAGTGGATGGTTGCTAGGAATAATAAGCATTGAATATTTGTTTGGTTTGTTTACCTTTCAGCCAGCACTATTCATCAATAGCCTCACCTTACAGGATGGGCTCAACATCCCTTCCTACCCCACTGATTAATGGAGACAGATTGCCCAAAATTAAAAGAGTCGGATTCTAATTCGCACTTCTCAGCTTGAGTGACTATTTTCTTCTGAGCCCTCTCCCACTGTTGTGATCTATGCGCTGCTATATCTGACTGACCCAGATAAGAAACAAAATACACTGTATCGGACTGCCTCAGATAAGAAACAAAATACACTGTATCTTACTGACCCAGATAAGAAATAAAATACACTATCTGACTACCCAGAAAAGAAACAAAATACACTGTATCTGACTAAACCAGATAAGAAACAAAATACACTGTATCTGACTGACCCATATATGAAATAAGTCCCTCAAGATCCACAATATACTCTGCATCCGGAAGAAAGAAGGAGTGTTTTGTGGTTATAAGTTTGACACTATCCTCTAGTGTCTTGCTGACATAGGAACATAAGAGACATTCATCTATCCCAAGCACTTCCCCATCCCAGCTCTCTGTAAACAATGATCAGTGTAGGTTTATTAGAAACAACAAGCATCGAAGGTTTGTATATAAAACAATCAGCAATGGAGGCATTTGTAGAAACAATAAACTATAGAGCAGTGGAATTGTTTTTATAAACAACAAAACGTGGTACATTCGAAATCAAACAATTGAATCTGTATCAGCATAGAACTATAACTTTTAACTCCCGAAGCATCTACAATGAGCAAACAGCATGGCATCACACGCAAGATAAACAAAACAAATTGCGATTTATAACATTAAAAGAAATATTGGACCTCTCTCTTGCTTTGACCCTTTTACATTGTTCGAATCAATTATCTCTCCTTAGTAGCAGTATGGGGCAGAATTGTTTGTATTTGATATACCTACATACATGTTCATGCGATATCACACATCATGGAATATGATATAACCACACATATATTCATGCAGTATCACACATTATGGGATATGATATAAACACATATTGCATTGTCACATATTGTTGGTAGATTTAAGTTTAAATTGTGAACATACATGCAGAAACAAACAGAATATGCAAGATTGAATAGTATCTTTTATCACTGAAATCTGGTTTGCTCAGAAAAGAGCCGTTTGGTTTGTTTATCTTTCAGCCAGAAATATTCATCAATAGCCGCACCTTACGTGATGGGTTCAACATCCCTTGCTACCCTACTGATTAATGGAGACAGATTGCTCAAAATTAAAAAAGTCGGATTCTAATTCGCACTTCTCAACTTGAGTGACTGTTTTATTCTGATTATTCTGTTTTATTATTTTATTATTATTCCCACTGTTGTGATCTATGCGCTGATGTTGATGTTGCTTGTGTTACTTTATTCCCTCTTCCAAACCAACTGAAACACAAATGTCAGACCCAAACATCTTTACACGGTTAACTTTGTTTACTGAGACCAGACTTTCGAATGATCTAGTACAATGCCATTTTGATACAGATACACATTAATATTTTGTGTTAGTAGTAATGGTTTCATCTTTTAATCCTCTATAGACTATATTATCTCCTTCAATACGTGAATGTTTTGCAGTTTTCTTACTCCAGCACTTATTTTCTTTTACCAACTATCATCCATGAAGTCGTATGATGTATATTTCTCATGAGTATTCGGTATGTGTGCTTCCTCTTCATATGTATCATTTATAAAAAGTTGTCAAAACAAATTACTGTAATAACTAGTCTTTTATAACTGTATAACAATAAGTCTTTGGGGTAGGGGTGAATAGAATTTTTGTATTTCCTATTAATGGTTTCAAATTCGTATATCTTCATTTTTTTATCTTGTTAGAATGTATTTAAAAGGAGTTAACTCCTATGTTTTAATTTGTTTTTGTATTGTTTGTAGATTTGTAATGTAATCATGCAGAATTTTGTCACTTTGTGAAGAATATAAATCCAAAGTACTTTCTTCAATGGACACTGTGCACATTCTATTAAATCAAAGCCACAGTTCTATTTATTTCAGTACAATGTCAAATTGCTTAACAAAAGATTGTTTTTATTTAGAATCTGTTTAGTATGAAAACAGTAGCTAGTAAAGGGAACCATTAACATGTAATGGAAACTTTAGTACCAATAACTACATCGGAACAAATGCAATTTGTCAGTCTTTCTAAACTATTTATTCAATGAAATGATGGTTTGCTACAGGCTGAAGTAGCTATTCAGTCCCTTATTGCGGCATCAAAATCGCCCAACAGTACGGAGAGAATCCAAGATCAAGTGATTGCAGACGACTCGTTATTGACTTATATTTGCTTCAATATATGTGGCAAAGTATCTTAATGATTTTCGAAATGGCCTTCACCGTTTGTTGTCAAGCGAATTTCATCCTTGATTTGTCATGTCATGTCATGTCACACACACACACACACACACACACACACACACACACAGAGCGAAAAGATAAAAAAATTTCCTAAAGACAAATGTCTAGTGCTAGTCTTTATCTTTAGACGATATTTTCAGTAATATATACGGTTATTATGGTGACACGAACATTCCTCTTACTCTAGCGTTGGCTAAAGATGATCAAATTAAAAATGTTCTGAGATTTGATTAGAGAGGAAATAGAAAACGTTGAATCTGATATTGCCGAGTCGAATAAGGAGTACGACAATAATTTGCATCAGTTTTTATTCCCTAGAGTTAACGTTTACCCATTCTTGTTCCAGTCTTACAATGTAATAAAGTAACGGTTCTGGTATTGATTTGGGTTTTCAAGTTATAAAGTTGTCTGCGCTTTATCGTCCTTCCAGAATGCAAACACGGGAATCTTTGTTAAAGAACAATATGGAACCATTCTCTTAATGGATTCGTTTTGATAGTAACATGCCGAAAATGTGCGAAATGTAATTGTTATCTTATATTTCTCAGGTATTTCCTAAGAGAGGATAAACTTTCATGCACTTTACATGGTTCCTTAATAGTGTTACGACAATAGATTTTAGAATAAGTAACAAAAAGAAAGTGAAACCAACAAGTTAAGTAAAATCAAAAAACAATTTTTCAAAACGCTTACGGTATTGTGAATTGAGTAATACTAAATGGCCAATGAAGATTTAGCATATAGAATGTTCTTATTATTCAGTACCCTGATAGAACAAAGGAGTGCAAAATGTCTTTGAATAAATTCATGAAAATGCAAAGCGGTGTTTATAAATCCAATAATTAAATTAGAACTTTGGTATTTCCAATGAACATTTTAAATAAATACTTCGTCTAGAATTGTATATGATGTCAGAAACACAACTTCAAACGCTGATGATCATAGATTAGCACAGACTGCTATAGAATAGGAAATACTTATTTGTTTTTCATATCCCTATTTCTACGCATTTTCAGTGGACTTGGATACGAATGGTTCCAACAGTAAAGTCTAGTCTTGCTGTAATGAAGACCAGGACTATGATCCGAACTCAAGTGCTATTAAAACATATTTTGTTTACACTAACTAAAGTACAACGTGCAATCACGGACAAAAGTTAAGCACACAATTACATATTCTTACAAATAGGTCAGTACATCTCATCCACGTATGCTTATATTGTATACCAGACAACTTGTGCAACTTATACAATAACAGCAAAACTTTCCAAAACAAGAGGGAAGCAATACACTCATCTGAACTATTTCATCTTAAAAATTATATTATTATATTATTAAGCAGGAATATATATATATATATATATATATATATATATATATATATATATATATATATATATATATATATATATATATATATATGTATATACATATATTCTTGTTTAACAATTATTGTTTGAGTAATTATGAAAACGTGTCTTTATTAGACAATTACTTTATTATACATTTATATTCAATTCGTGTAGGTTCCAGACTCTTTCAATCTCGTGCAAACAACGTTTATTTCACGCTTCAGTACACAAATTTTTTTTTGTAAAATTAAGTTTTGTTCAGTAGTTCCGTCAGGTTTGAATCAATTAGAAACGAAAAATATACTCTGAATCTTTAATATCAGGAGCATGGTATATGTATGATATGTTTCTCTTGCAACACCATAAAAAATTACGTCATTTTTTAACACATCTGAACTAGTTTTGTTTTCTTCAAAAGTACAGCACGTGTTGTTTAAGATGCATCTATTGAGTATTCATCATATCATTGATTACGGATTACAATTTGTCACGGGGCAAATTACTGCAGATATATCTTGAACCCATTAGCTGAGACCAGATACACATAATTAGATTTCTAGAGAATGGACGCGAATCAATCGTCACACTGCCATGTTCAGAATGTTTTTTCGAGGGGATAATTCTGTTCTGAAATTAAACATTAGTTAGCATTTGTTTATACAGGTGTCAAACAGACTATTAAGGACACGGTAAACTTTGATTTCATGGTGCAACTGTCGCGAATTGAGAATGTTCCGTGACCAGTAGTCAACGTATGAAGTCAGACTGACCCAACGTTTAGCGTTTCTAAAAAGGAGGAAAATGTACATAATAATGATTGGCCACACTAAAGGAAGAGGCGTGTTCCCACACTGAAATTCCTAGTTTAATAACGTACATCGAAACTTCAAATCAGTAGCTGCTCTACAAGGGAGAATACTAGTCTTTGGACTTCAGTCTTTGATGCCGAGGACATAATTTTCGAGAAATTCTTCTCGTGATAACCGTTGACCAAATGACCGGATGACTGAGAAGAATCGGGTGTAAACGACACAACTTAAGGTATTTTGCGTCAACTGCATTAAATTCGTTTATGCCAATATGATGTTTTGCTTGAATTGTCTATTAACATGTGCGTGAATTTACTTTTAAATGGTGTCGAGTATATTTGATTTAGTTGTAATAAGATGGCTGATGATCCACATATGTGATATAAGCATTCAAGGTTGCTTTAGATGAACTAGTATTTTAGTCTTAAAAACCTTATTCTGTTTCCAGAGCCATTTTGTATTACATGATATTGTAATTAATGAGCAGTGTCTGGATAGAATAGTATCCTAGTGTTTGTAGTTCTGTTGATATTTGCAAACCAGTCTGTATTCATGAAACACTGCAACAAGTTTTGCTTTCTCAACTCAGTATGAATATGCGTTATTTATCATTTAACTTAATGTGTTACTGTATATGCACGATTAAAATCATGTTCACCAGTGTACTTTTGTTTTTTCTATTCTTTGCATCCCAAGACAATGCAAGTCAACTTCAATTCATCCTATGTTTTTAATAAATAGTCTCCTCACAGTTGCTTTCAAAACATAGCCATACATATAATCATTCTTTAGTGGGTAGGTAGCTAAAAAATGTTTAACAAAACTTGTTCATGCAAAATAAAAATTGCATACTACAAAAGAAATGTTTTATACAACAGAAAATCAACATAAATTATATTATTCACACATCATATATTTGGATAGATTATCCTTGTCTTCCTTGTGTAAAGCCATGGTACTGGCCAAAATTATTTATCCATTATATGCCATACACAACAGCTTGGAATGACATGTCTGTTGCCAGTACTTAGGTATCCGCCTATTAGCAGTATGCCTTTTCCCCTGGTTGTAATCATTATCTTAATCTGCTGCCAGGACATCTTGAATATACATCTGTGCAACAAGGAGCACGACTTCATCTAAAACAACCAGGTCGAAGTCCTGCAGAAATTTTTTAAAAATTGTTAGTAAAAAAAATTCCAAATAAAATAAATCCATTAAATATTATGTGGGAAAATATTAATTTTTGTGTTATGCAATGAAGCAAACGTGTAAATATACAAACAAATGCGCAAATCACATCGACTATCGGATACGTGAACGTAATGTGGTAATGCAACTGCCCAAGAAGATCAACTTTATTCTGAGCCAAAGAAGCGACTTTAGCGAGACCTTTTAATAGCGGTTCCGATTACAATGATACAAATTATCATATTTTTAGTTGGTTTATCTTACAACGTAACATAATCACACAAACACGAGAAGTAAACACTTTCAAGAATGGCCCCTTAGGAACCCCTTATTGTCAGGATTTTCCATCATATTGACTTTTTTTCTACTTCTTGTAATTTATCATATATAATGAGAAATCTATAAGCAATACATATATTGTGGGTGACTATAAAGAACTAAGGAGAAGGAAAGACGAAGGATAAGGCAATAATTACATCAAAAGAGAATCACAGGCTTACCTCGACTTCCATTATTTGTTGACGCGCGTCACTTGACACTGCGACTTCGGAGAATATCGGTAAATTCCGTTTCTGCATAATTAATTAGCAATCCGTACGGAAAATCGTTATAATTTGATTGATTAAACTTACAGATGTACATTTTTGAAACTTAATTACCTGTAATTACTCATTATTTCTACTATACTTTTCATAATATCATGCATTTGCAAGAACAAAAAAGTCGAAAAACTTAGGTTGTATGCCTTTAAAATTTGTAGATAGAGTTTACCTGATATGAGTATAACTGTGCTGATTTTTATATTTCTTTTATAGAAGTGTGACGAATTATTTAATTTGTCGTCTTTTTCTATAGCAATGGGGTATTCTAATATTTTATGTATTGCTTCTGTTTTATGAGTTACGAGAATCCGTTTGAATTCACCCATCTTAAATTATTTCATGTATGATAGACTAGAATTGTGTATTTGCTGAAATAGCGTAATCAAAGAATTAGTTTGAATGCAGATAGTGAAATCTTATAACGAGGGAGTGAAAAATGATTCAATCCCCGTGGAATAGCCGACAGGAA
Organism: Unio delphinus; assembly: GCA_029339505.1. NCBI lineage: Eukaryota > Metazoa > Mollusca > Bivalvia > Unionida > Unionidae > Unio > Unio delphinus. The sequence goes on along the minus strand of JAQISU010000234.1, from coordinate 3,574,435 downwards.
AACTTAAGCTAGCTCTCTGTTTCTCTTTACAAGGGGAAAATAGCTCTTCATACACATTGAGAAGTCTGCCGAGATATATTTGGGACATCACACGCATTGAGAAGTCTACAGAGATATATTTGGGACATCTTCAGACGCATTGAGAAGTCTACAGAAATATATTTGGCAAACATCTTCAGACGCATTGAGAACTCTACATATCAACATGTCCGCCCAGAAAAGCGAGGTGAAACCGCGAGAAAGTCGGAAAGAAAGGAAAACGGGAGGAAAGAAGGACGAATTGGAGGGAACCATCGCACTCGCACACGTCAACGATTTCGACTGTTCAATCGATCGTATGATGAGGGAAAAATCCTATCTGTCAACAGCTTGGCTATTCTTTTTTTTTTATATAAATCTAATTGTATATTAAAGGGTTCGAAGACATATTTATTCTAAAAGAAGTGTATCTCTCTAATGAATTGTATTGGTTGTCCATTGTTTGTAATTGATTCAATTTTGATTCTTTTGTATACGGGAGCTCGAGTCATTCTGTTCTATATATCTGCTCAGATTACAACTTATTCTACCTGTAAGTTTACTCGAACCGGGCGAATTATATCGAGGGATGTCATCTATTAGATACAAAGTACCGAAAGAGGTTGGAAATATAATACAATTATACACACCACCCCATAACACAATCAACATGTTATGAAAACGTTACCTCCCGAGATCAACATGTTATGGAAACGTTACCACCCGAGATCAACATGTTATGGAAACGTTCAGCCTCCTATAATATGGACATTTAAAACTTTCTAATACTCAGGAACAGATATATTCTAAGATGCAGCTTTTCAAACAGTTTCTTTGTCTTCCTTTCTGGTACAGCTCTAAGCTATCAAAACACCTTTTAAAGTCGGAATACACACACACACACACACACACACACACACACACACACACACACAATTAAAACATCGATACTTTCATTTTACATTGAGCGACCTGTTTATAATATTGAAATGTATGTGGTCTAGCTTACCGATATATGATAAAATATATAACTGTATTGACTTGCTACATATTTTATTATAAATCGGCTTTGCATACAGACTTGTTTTGAAAACATTGCAATGTCATAGGTCCTGATCACATTTTTAAATTTAAATATATTAGAAATATGTCGCAACCATTATTGTAATCGTAATAGTTTCTCATATATTGTATAGTATTTGTATTTATTGCATTTGACTCGATTTGATAAATACATCTATTAATGAATATATGATGATTGCAGCGATTTTGTGGAATGCATCAAATTAGAAAAAGATGTTTGCTGTGTCAGGTTTAATGGCTTCCGAATATTGTCTGTATTCACTAATTCGAGAAAATGTTACCAGTTCTAAAATATGTCAGGGATTCCCTTAGTTGTGACAAATTTGTGTTACTTTTACACTGGCCAATCAAGTCGTCAGTATTCCAGGCTGGTCAATCAAGCAATCATAGCCCACCAATCTCGGTCACCGACGCCCTATCACCTGCTACTCGACCAGCAACACTATTCAGCTCTAAGGATGCACAAGTCTGCTTTACAGCTGATATGGTCAACTTCATAGTTAGCAATGCAGCCGATACCACATCGACTCCGATCACTCTGATTACTCTAGTCACTCTGTTCACTGTTCTCTCTATAGTCAGCTGTGTTTTATGCATGGCTCAGGCACATATGTTGGAACGTAATGACGTTACATACGGTATTACAGTTTACTTCATCGGCACAATAATTACAAAACATTACGCAAGTGAGCTGAACCGTTCCCGATAATAATCCTACAGTACTAAGCGCCATTTAAAAGTTTAACTTTGTACTAAACATATAAATCTCTTGCTAAGTCACAAAAAAAAAATTAAATATATTTGCATTATACCACCCTGACCGAATTTACATAGAAAAGATACAAGGATAAACGTGATAATAAGATAGATATAACTTATACACAAGAAATTAAAAACTCACAATCCTTTACGCTGAAGATGTACAAGTCTTCAATGTAGACCCGCTCCCTGACAAGACGTTCCGTAATGTACAGCCTTTTACCTACGATGAGGCATTTATACACAGATATCATCTGTGCACTGGAAGTATTTGTTTCTTACCATCGAATTCACTATTTCAAAATATTATATATTCTCACCCTCGGCTATCGTTTTACACAAAAACAAAATCCGAGTACATGTATTTAATAAAGAAAAGGATTTATACAATTCCGTAATACCTTAGTTGTGGCATAAATTTTTTTATTTATTAAAATAAATAATTATACGAATATTTGTTTGTCTTCCGTAAAGGCGAATCCGTTTAAGGTTATCAAAATGTGTCCCTCTCCGTATTTAACAACATAATTCTTAACTTCTAAAACAAAGTCAACCATTAAGCAACAGCTTGGAGGAGCCATGACATTTAAATTGTGTTTATACAAGTGCAGAGTCCCTATTACACCCCTCCATCACAAGTAAATAATAAATAACATTAAAGGGTCAGTGTTGATTTGAAAATATCAAATGACTTCTGCCTAAGATTACTGTCAAAGCCGAAGTGCAATATGGGTTACTCGGACCCATCACTGAAATGTGCCTGATGTTAAATGTCATGAAATTTTATCAGCGTTTGGTACATTGAAGTTTTAATCACGTTCTATACACGTCTTTTGCGTTTACGATACCAGCCTATGTCAGACGGGCACTATAAATGCTGCTGCTGTGTATGTTCGGCTAAAGACGTTTCTATGTCATCTTAAGTCCTTATTGTCAACAGATTTATAAAGCTAGAATTGGAAAATGTGTGATTATTTCTAATACTCTGGAATTAGCAATCCCCGTCATTGCTAGGCATTGTGTGCTCTCGTTAGTGTCTGAAACGATATATATTTAACGACCACAACGACGAGTATTAAGATTCTAATCCTAATTTTATGTTATAATGACTTAAATCCCGTGAATTACTTTGAGTGACTGGATACATCCTACTAATTTGAAAAAGGGAAATGTATAATCTGACATGTTAAAGGCGTTTCCGTTATGGAAAACGTAGCTAACCGTGTGGAACCGATCTTCCACTTATCTGGGATCAGCGCCGGATTAAGCACCGTGGAGGCCCATAGGCAGTCAAACTTTTGGGGCCCCAGACCCACGGTAACGGTCTCTGCCTAATGGGTAATCCGGGACTGTCTGGGATATTTCTATTGAATGAACGTTTAAAAGAGGAATAAAAAGACTTGACACATGGCTACTTAAGTATCTCAGATAATTGTCCTTCTGTGATATATAAGAGTATATATACAAGAAAACCCGTAATAACTACAGAATAATATGTCTCTAATCCACAAAAGCGATAAACCCAGCCACTAATTTAAGCTTGTACATAATCTTGGAATTTTGGGTTATATTGCAGAACGTTGTATATGCAAGACTCCATACTATTTATAACACAAGAGTCCATACTATTTATAACACAAGAGTCCATACTATTTATAACACTTTAAAGTCAACCAACATAATACCCAATGCAATAGGTATGACAAAATCAAAAGCATGAATGTCCTTAATGTTACTGAATGTTGAGAGCAAGTGTATTTTGTCAACTGCTCCATTGAAATCCACCAACATTCAAATTCGCTAGCAAATATCAATAGGTTACCATTTTCACTTCATGGAATCACAACATAGCTGTACATTATTCCTAGAGACTGATTCTAAAACAGGAACTAATTATTTGTTTTAAATAAAATCCCTAATAACTAAAATTGCATGTCGATATGTTATTTACCACTTTAGCACACATTATATACATCTCTCTCTCTCTCTCTCTCTCTCTCTCTCTCTCTCTCTCTCTCTGCGTATGTATGTATGCAGATATTCTTCTTTAAATATATTAATTATTTATATATTTATTTATATACACTATCAAATAAAAAATAATAATATCATATAGTTTTGTGTCACTGAAAATAACGTTTTTATTTCTGATTGCGATGAATACTTATTTGATTATATGGTTCTTTAACACTACCGCTGTAAGCATTATGTCAGTTCTATGTGATTAAGTTTTTGTGTACTCTCAGAGGTCCGTATTGTTTGGATCTGCTTCTTGTTGAAACCCATACATATCCTACAAACGAGAAACTTTGCAATTAAATGGTTTGGAGCAATGACACAAATTAAAGCCTAACCCAAACGTTTTGATTTATTCTTATTCAAAGTTGTTGTTGCTCATCGTAGAAGCTCTGCGTAAGATTGATCATGCGGTGGTAAAAGTCTCTGCATGAGTATGTCGTAGACATATTAGCCACATAGCAAAATTAGATTTCCTTTTAACAATCAAACAAAGCAAGGATCAAACGTTTACAATTTGTTTTTTAATTGTACCTCACGAAATAAGCCGACAATATTACAGCCAGCGAACTCTACACCTTCTAATTTATTTTTCCATATGCAATATTCTTCTTGAAAAAAAGTTAGTTTCTTTGCTATCCAATTTCGATCGATTTTCATACATCTTTATTATTCTGTTATGATTTCATGGTTACTCCCTGAACGAAGCATCAATCAGTATAAACATGCAAATATATATATTTTCTAATGTTTCATATTTAAAAAATTACACCAAAATTTCATGCAAATATGATGCCATCGAAAGCATTTATCTTAATTAAATCTTTGCACATAAAGTGAAGGTCGTAAGAACCAATGTTTACAAAAGGCAATCAAATTATCTGGGCAACTGATGTGGCTAAAGAGCAATTATTTGCTGGGACTCAGTATTGTTTACTGAATGTAGTTCAGTTTAATTAATTTGAGAGTTCGAACTTTCTGTTAGGTTTGAATATGCATAGCCCTAAAACTAATCACATAATGGAATGTAAGCAAATCTCGGAAGCCGTAGTATTGTCCATTATGATACACTTTGGTCTCTATGATAATTTCTTTATCCACACAATGCACATAATGGTCGTACGTGATGTGTTTATTCCGTTCTAAATATGCATCTGAATTATTTGAGTTGGATCATGCCTTTTAACGGTTCAAGGAAAGAAACTGTCTGATAAAATAATAACACAACATATTCATCAACAACGGAATAGTAACAGACAACTCAGCATCCAACATAAATGTTCAGACACAAGGAAATAAATAGTATGCCTATTTGTTTCCGGACAAAGTTTTCTTTAAGGGGATGCATGCTGCCCTTCTTCTGGGCTCAATATCCAGGATGTGTCTTGACTGGGTTGCTCTGCGTTAACACTGTCTCCCGTCTTCCTCAACCATCGGTACTGTATTATATTTAAGAAATCGTTATAAACTGTATACATGAAAGTATGAGGCGCTGATGTATTTTATACCTCCAGAATGGGTTACCACAGTAGAAATTTGTGGAATTGTTAGTTATTAATCCATTGCCTTTTATAAATATTTCATTATATCTTCAACATTATGATACTCACTCCAAACGGTGAGGTTTTATCGAAACTACTTTAAATTCCTACTAATGAAGGAATGCTAAATCTAACATTTTCATGTTTCTTCATATGTTTACAAGAAAGCACTACAAACTCCCGAAAACAAAGCAAAAATTTTTTTTAAAAAAGATTAATACTTAGCTTTAGTCTCTCTCTCTCTCTCTCTCTCTCTCTCTCTCTCTCTCTCTCTCTCTCTCTCACACACACACACACACACACACACTTTTTTAGCTTGCTTTTATTTTCTACCGACTAATAGCTTTATAAACGTACTCACCATAACTGCTAGAATAAATGAACCTAATGCTTCTCAGATCTGGTTGGCGCTCTTTATCAGTGGAAATACCCGTATTTGAAAGCTGTTTTATGTACTTTGAGAGATGTTTAGAACGATTTATTGCTATGCATACACAGCACTTTTTTTAAAAATAAAATGCCCCATTTATCTGTCTGTCTGGTGTAATTAATGTTGAAATCTTTCTAGTAAACTACTTAGTTTAGCCTTTGACCAATCTATATAGATCGTGCCTGATCTCGTGTTAACAATGAAACATTTATTCCCACGATAAAAGTTACCGAAACGTTCGTCTTGAGCAATCTCTCAATACATGAATAAATCGTCTGACAAATTACAACCGTTTCACACAATAAGAGTCTGACACTGATATAGTTCTTCATCTCTGCTAATAGATTGTCATACTCCGAAATGTTTATTCATTACGTTGCAAATCAGCACAGACTGGCAGTTTTGATTGAGCTAATAAATAAATTAGTATTTCATCGAAACTTTGTATCACTCTTGGATGTCATTCAGTGGAGAGAACAGCATACCTACTTCACGAATTGCTTGATGAAATCCAGCTGATGTTGGCTACCCCACTGGAACCGAAAGAATTGTTCGAAGTAGTAATATTGGTTGCCGCAGCGAAGCGCTTGAGGTCTTAGTCAATATTGTTCAATGTCAGCACACTTGGTCTCTCATAAAGTATATATATTAACATGCCCGAACTTTGCTGCGCATTCGAATGGCAGGTATGCGGAAAATCCTATGCAGTTACGAGTCGAAGGAGAGCCTCTATATTTGTGAATATCACTCAAGTATATTCACCAAAAATGGATTGTGAACATTAAGGCAAGAACTCTATTACGCTAAAGTTTACGCACAATTAGTTTCATTTACGTCAACATGGGTCCAAGATCTAGTCTATGTCGTGTATTACTCATAGTATTTCACTTAATGGTGTATTTATTTAAGGAATGTTGTTTCCAGTCCATGCCTTTCCAAAAGATGGGAAAGACTGTTAATACAATCTACGGAACACTGCGGGGTCTCAGGAGAGAGTTTCCTGCTAATTATTCTCTCCTTCCCATAGAGGCGTATTTTGGGCTCCAATATGGACTACTTAAAGGGGATACATTACGATTCATGCCACCGAAGAATCCGATAGAAAAATTTGACTTTATCAGAAAGTTTGTAAAATATGAGTCCGTGTGTCCCCAGAGAAAGGTTCCTACCGAGAAACAATTATCTCAAGTGTTTTCACATCTGAATTTATCTCAGTTAAGAAGGATCATGGAGTACACGAAATATCAAACGGAGGAGTGTCTAAGGTTAAATCTCTTTGTTCCGGTTCGAGGTAAGAATAACACTTTTATGTCAGTACTATCTTGCACACACATATGAGCCTAAAATATTATTTCGCAGGTCGCTGATATTTTATTGCTTTAGATTGTCAAGTTTAATAATTTAGAAGAACAAATATAATTAGCATTTCTCAATCAAATTATGTGCTGTGCCAAAAAAAAGACGAAAGAAAGTGTTTTTTTTTTAATAATATTAATCAGCTTTTGGTTATAATTTGTTACAATGCGCCTTAACCAGCAAATTTATAAATATCTGTCCGCAACTTGAAAATATGAAAATGCACATTAAACGGTATCGAGAACGATTAACACCGCCATCTATTTTGTTAGTTCATTATTTCAGCATAAAGGATTTCCTTAGCAATGAAGAGAATCGATTATCTTTCTGAAAAATGAAAAGCCCTTGATATCAATATAAACAGTGTTAATTAATTGCAGCTACTTTTGTACTTGTCACAAAACACAACAGCATCACATTCCAGTAAATTCTTTGATATTTACATCAAAATGTGTGCTGTCTTCATTTCACCGTTTACCACATAATATATTTATTTATATTTTTTATGTTATTGATTTGTATGTATTGTTGATCATCTCGCTCAGGTTTGAAATAGTAGTACGCTTTGTGCAGATTCGGAATTAGTGTGGCAAAATATTCGTAACTTTCCATACAGAGACACATTTTAGGTAAATACGGAACTCAGGAGTATTTAAAAATTTGCTGATTTATGTGTTTGTTAATGTAAAAACCCAGAGAATGGGACGCGGGCTGAAAAACAAACCCAATGTGCAGTTGTTGAGATTAACGAAAGCCTGAGGTTGCAATCTCTTCTAGCGTATGCTTGCAAGTTTCTAACATCTTCCATTTGACCCAAAGTGTACTGAATGTGTCAAAAGTGACCCAGGATCAGTATGTAATTACAAACTCGATCCTTATTCAAATAATAAAGACAATCACGATTGTTATATTATATTTCGACGATGCCAGTATTTTGCAATAAAAGTTGGCGGTACATCGTTGCGGAAAATTAAATATGTTCAAGATAGCTTTTTCTCGAGAGAAATAAGTTTGGAGATGTAATTAATACACATTACAATTCAATCTTTGAAGTTTTTTTAATTAAAAGCTATTTTTGTGTTCATATAAAGAAAAAAAAATAGATATTTCATCATCATTTTCTCATATATTATTTTTTATATTGCTTACCTCGTAATAATTTAGTATTGCTTTACCAGCCATTGTTTCAGTAATGTCGATAATTAGATAACGCTTGAACGGCATGATATGGTGAACGTATATGAAGTGAATAAGGGTTTTCAAAACTCTGAGACAAATCTGCTCTATGCATTTGAACACATTTTGCTGTTTTAAGCATATATTATGCACTTAACATACGCATACGGTATATCGATAGTACATTTATTGAGATTATAAGTTCATTTCTTGAAAGAAGTAATAGAAAAGATCGAGAACAACAGCCTTCGTAAGTTTAACAATTTATTCCCCTAGAATACAAAGTGGAAATGTCGGAAAGGGAACTTATGGTATTGCGAATTAAGTCCCAAATAATCTTGTAATCACAGACGCAAGTCCAAATTATTAAATCTATGAATACCCTTTAGTAGAAACCAAACGTAAATCCAACGATGGAAGTGTCTGAGTGCTTTTGGTGGTCCAGGTAGTTGTGATAGGTTTACAGTCCTTTTTTGGATCACAATACTGCAATTTAACAATATATATATATATATATATATATATATATATATATATATATATATATATATATATATATATATATATATATATATATATATATATATATATATATATATATATTAATGTCAGTTTAAATTCAAGTTTTTATTTCAAAAATGTTAGTTTGGATGAGCATTTATATTTCCAGTGAATAAATACTAATGAATAAATAAAACTCAAATGAACTACTTACTGCACACAAAGATTACAATTGATTTTTCTAAGATCTTTAAGCTAGAATAAATAATTTCAAAAATACAAGATTATACAGTCTTCTACTAGACCTCACATCAACGTTATCGTTTTCTAAAAAAAAAGAAGGCAACTTTAAATATATAACATTTCATTAAGGTCCCATACATTTACAAGATAAAACCTTAGTTATAATTAAAAGTATCGTTTTAACAAATATAATATAAAATATAGTAAACAATATGTAGACCGATTGAAAACATTTTAGACGCAGCCTGAGATAAACAAATTGTTCAGGAAACCAAAATCAGTGGCTTAGGTATGGTAGTCAAAGAACTTGATATTTGAAGAGATTAAGTCCAAAATACAATAATCCACAGCTTATAATAAAAAAAGAAACGAAAACATAGACACACTCAAACAATTTAAATTAAATATACATAACACATTAAGTAACATAGAATTAGATCACATGTCTATTAAACATCTCAAAATGTTTCCAATCCTAGAAAATATGTCGTCCTGCTTGGTTAGTAAGAATATCAACATTCCGCGTGTGTCAGAGATTATAATACATGAATACAATCTAAGATATTTCGTACAAGAGTCCTTGAATACTCTCTGATAAACAAATTGTATTAGCTCAACATCGAAGGATTCTTCGAGTCTTCACATTATGTTTCAATACATTTAAGTGTAATTTAATTTGGTATCTTTCCTTTATGTTTGCCTCTGACAACATACGTATATGTTCTGAAGTATAAGCGAAGCTAATAGCATGACGCTAAATATTAAGGTTTTATATCCGTCTGGTGCTTCCATAGTACTGTTTCGCTAGCAATGCACAGGGGTACAAAGGCAGACACTGTTTTCATAACGACAAGGATTATGGTTTCCATTTCCTTCCATATTACGTTTCCCAGGCTTTAATCACATTGAGTACGGTCTCAGACAATATATTCTTTGGTATGTGATAAACACTGTATAACATGCATGCTGACTGCATCAATTTCCTTCATCTTAACATCAATGCAAATCCCAAGAAGAGTTTGCTTTCATTTAATATAATGTCAGACTGTATATATGCACATATGTATCAGAGTCGAACGGCGTCTCATCACAAAATTTGCTATATGCTGGTAAGTGAAAATATAAAAATGTCAAAGTTATGTATTGCACGAAATTTTACGACGAAATACACTTCCAAATATCGACAACACAAGGTACAACACAAAATGTAAATCATGTGTCGACAAGAATGTATTCTACTGTCAGAGAACACAGACATCACGTGAACCCGAACTGTACAAGAAGACCTCATCTCTGTTAATTGTTCTGTAAAACACTGCCATTATCGATTGCTGTGTTTGATACCTTGAAGCTTGTTTGTGTAATTTCCATTCCACATATTTGTGTCGATCGGAAAGAAGATGCTGAGTTATATAACATTTGGTCCGAAATATGGAATCTTCCATTAGGAAACGAAACGGGTTCCTTCAGGTTATCTTTCAGGTTAATTGTTTGATGTCTATGCTTTGCCCTTGATGGCAATGTGACCATATACCTTTCAAACATTAGCAGACAAACCATAGACTCACGAACATATCAAATCTAAAAATGTTTTCCTTCTCTGAGCAACAAATGGCTTCTATACATGCTCCAGCAGAAACATTTTGCAGATTCCTTTAAAATGCGAGCATGTAACATCTGAAAAATAAGGTTGTAATCGCAAAAGAGATACAATAATATTTCGATTGAATTGGCAAGTTTCTGATAACAAATAGTCATGAAATAAAAGAAAAGAGGAATTTCTTTGGTTACATTCAGAGACATTCTCTCTAAGCATTGTTCCCAGAAGAGAACATATAAAGTAACTGTGTTAAAGAGCCAGAGGATTACTTAAATTGTTTTATGTCACTAAAGTTTCTTCGTCTGAAATAAGAACCCACAACATTTAAAATTTACCTGACAACCACTTTTATCTTCCAAGATCTCTGTATCCATAATGTTCATAACGTTTGGTTATTTCTCAATGTTGATTCCTTGTTACATCATGTAAGCTTTAAAATATTGAACTAGTTTAGAACTAAAAACTATACACGTGTGTGTGTGTGTGTGTGTGTGTGTGTGTGTGTGTCTACATGTTAATAATAAACTTAACATTGGAAGCTATTCCACTATTTCACTATTATTGAGCCAAAGTGAACATTTGTACGATACTTGTTTAATTATTCTAATATTATCTTTAATGGGAATCAGATCGCGTATGATCCGTTAAACATAATACCAGTCTTGATGTAATAGTAATATGAGGAAGAAGGTGGGGCTGAATGTATACCGAACGTAAACCTTGAAAATTACGTTTTTTTATTTTTGGATACTTTTCTCGCTGCTTTTAACTTCTACATATACTTTATTAGTAAACTATCTGTTTTTTGTTATCCTCCAAGCGAACATTTTCTGGAGCCTATCCGCTACCAAACTGCTGATGAAGGCACCTTTAAAGTGTATTCCGCTTTATGGCTATCTAACAAGATATAATTGTAATTGCTAAGAGAATCTCTGTATTCAGTACCACAGAACATGTGCATGCTCACTGGGTCATTATATACACAACAGAGCTTTACTTTCTGAAACATTAATATTGATGTATATGGCAAATACATTAGACATGAGATCCACATACGCATATGCAGTATTAAACATGTCAAATAGACGTTCAAATAAAATCATTGGAATCAGTCAAACAATTCAAACACACGTTCAAAATAAATTATTAGAGCCAGTTCAACAAAGCAATGAAATCAGTCCAACAACTCAAATACACCTTCAACACAATCATTGAAATGAGTCAAAAAGGAAAAATGCCCCCTTTATGTACATTTAAACAAAACATTGGAGTCGTTCAAAAACGTCAAATGTATCATCAAACATATCATTGGAAAGAGTGAGATTCAAGTCTGCATTGCTTTTTCAAATCATTCAGAACTGTAAACACTACATATAGTGACTAATTAAACAAGAATATCCCACCATATTATTCCTCAACGACAAGTGCTACTATAATTCCTAACCTCACTATCCTGACCTGCTGTTGCAACACTGCGAACTGAAAATGTACTTTTTGATTTAGTAAGTCTATTTTACAACATAAAATTCTTAAAATTCTTTATCTATACAATTTAAATCTGTTTCTAAACATAAAACACATCCATAGTGTCCGTGAACATACATTTGCAAATGTGCACAGATCACGTGCTCGTTTGCTCAGTTTCAATGTTTCTCAGACATTTAATTTGTCTGTTTACTATGTGATATATTAATTCAATGGCAATTATTTGCCGGCGTTTTATTGCAACTTCAAAGACTTCTTCGTCACCATCATTAACTTTAATTACTCTATATAAACGTGCAATTCTCTCATAAGCCCTATGGGGAAAATACTAGATAAACAGTTGGAAAAAAATGAAACGTCAGATACAATTTGTCTTTAGGCCAGAACTCAGTTAATCTAATAGTACTGATAAATGGCCAAGGCAATACTAATTTATATCTGCAATATATATATCATCAATTGTAAACGGGTATTTGCTTCTCTATGCATCGTCTAATTCACCAGGGTTTGGTTTGGTTTCCATATTCCAAAACTGCCTTTATTCGACACAACCGTTGGCTAGTAGCTGACCCTGAGAACTAAACTATTCCGGCTAATCCATTTTCTTGATATTGCAAAAATGATGACTGCCAACAGATAATATAAACTATACCCATGACAGTTTACCCTAATTATCCTGCCATTGCCATAGATTCCGCCAAAGATTCCGCCCAAATCGAGTCATGAACTAAAGCTCCCTTGAAATAGTCAAACTCAGTAGTAAGAGAAGACAGGGACATATTAATAGCAACGAGTTGGAACTAATCTTATATATTCAGTTTAATTTAATGTTTAAACAATCTAGTCATGGCTTTTCTTCACCCATAACTATATACAGCACATTGACATTACGTTTTATTCATGATCGCATCTTCGTCAAACGATGGAGAAAGGTACAACAGCAAAGAAATACCAAGTGAGATGATCATCATATACTTGTAATGTTTGGCTTTGATGTAATTGCTAGTTAATGCAAAGTATACTATTTACATGCACATCGTTCTGCTCTTTTCTCAAGTTCTAAAGACGTAAGAAACGTGTAAACTGTCAATAAGCAGGTACACCATGACCTTTGAAATGTTCATCAGTTTTATTACAGTTATATAAGAAGATTCGCAGTTTCAGACGTTTTGTGAAAGTGTATTGGGTCAGTCTCTTTACAAAGTATATGAATACGAGCGGATTCCAAGAAAAACTGCAGATAACAAAACACCTTAACCCGTTGAGTATTTTTTATTTACGCTGAATCATTAGTGTGATAAGGATAATGGCGACAGGTGCTTACGGCGTAAATGGCACCCAGGGCAACAATGATAACCCAAATGGAGAGAACAAGAGGTCAAAGATCTTAAACCTCGAGAGAGTTTGTGTGAGCGTTGTGAGCTCACCAGTGGGCTCGGGTCGGAGCCTTGGCCTTCAACGAGCTTCCTACATCTAATACAATTTGTTTTTTTTATGGCATCTAAATTCTGTAATTCACACAAGACAATCATGTGCCAATTAACTATGCATGTCCGTCATTTCCAAATTAGGTCCCTTAAATTCAACCGCCCTTTTCCCATCCGTCTCCTCAATTTTAGTACCCTATTGCACTGAATATCAGGATTACATAATTGTCAAAGAAAATTATGTTGACATGTTTGAAAATATCATATGACAATATTTAGCTAGTATAAAAATATTGTTATACAAAACTTGCATCGATCGATGTCATTTACGAAGAGAGTAGACGAGCAGAAGCACTTTCGGTGGAATTCAGTTTTCTCAGCACGCGGATCGTTAAACAATCGACTAAATGGCGACCAATTAAAACAAAACATTCTCAAAGAATTTAAAGAAAAAGCTGTTTTTTTTTACAAATGTTATGTTTTATTTGTCTTTTTTCTAATTTGGAATTTCAGACGTGAAATCTATTAATTAAATGACAGAGCTTTGTAGCTTTGAGAAAACTTATTTCTGTAGCTATGTCTCAAAGTTTGATTTTACATAACTACATTTCAGAGAAAATACTTTTGTTTGGCGACAAAGGATTGCAAGCAGCTTGCATTTAAAAGAAGAAACCAAAACCAAATGTAGAGCCGTTTACTGTTTTCTAAAAACGAATGTCTTCCAGATTGTTTTATACTCTTGATTGACAACATAGTTTGATGTATTAGTACAGTATGGATTTAATTAAGCGGATCGTATAAAATAAAATAACAGCAGATATACCATGGAACATTCTTTTTTCCCGACGAACGAATTTGACATTTTTTAAATACCCGATTGCAGCGTACAAAATATAGAGAACGTAATTATGTCCAATAAAAATCTGTGATACTGTAAACATTTTACAATTATGTATTAATGTCCAAAGTGGGTGAAAGAGACATAGAGCTGTATTTATAATACTAATAATAATAATAATAATAATAATAATAATAATAATAATAATAATAATAATAATACGAAGAAGAAGAAGAAGAAGAAGAAGAAGAAGAAGAAGAAGAAGAAGAAGAAGAAGAAGAAGAAAGAAGAAGAAGAAGAAGAAGAAGAAGAAGAAGAAGAAGAAGAATTTGTAATACAATCCACTGGCCGATAATACTTATCCACACATTATGTGGTACAAAAAATGTTTCGAGGGTAACAAAATATCGTCGCATACAATGAAAGTCTTATATTAGCTTTGATCTCAGTCAATACAGCATAACTAAAGTACTGGGGATTTATCAATACTCATTTTCAAATGGCAAACCGTTGCAGATTAGGTGGTTATAATTAATTTTTTTCTTTCAAAGATTTTCGAGTGACCTCCAGCATACGAAACGTAACAACATTACAACAAACTTAAAGCAGGAAGTATGATGATCTACTGTTATGCAACAAATTTGACGTGGTATACAAGACTGAGAACCATCGTATAATCACCAAACTTGAGCGAATCAAAATCACTGATACATTAATGACCAAACTTGAGCGAATCAAAATCACTGATACATTAATGACGAAACTTGAGCAAATCAAAATCACTGATACATTAATGACCAAACTTGAGCAAATCAAAATCACTGATACATTAATGACCAAACGTGAGCAAATCAAAATCCCTGATACCTTAATTACCAAACTTGAGCGAATCAAAATCACTGATACATTAATGACCAACACAAAATGAACGCTCATGTGGTCTCGAACTCTGTCATGAATACAAACTCTGAGATATTAAATGTTTCTATGCAGTAATTTGTTTACTTCATCTTATCACGTAATGACTGTACCATATAAAAACCAGTCCTGTAAAATATCAAATCATTTGCTATACCAACTGATGCAATTATATGATGTATTACATATGGATAGAAGAACCGGTGTTGCGGATTAAATACCGTTGAATTTCATCTTGATTTGGATTCATTTTATAGTGCTTCTCCTTGGCCTTGACCTATGATTTCCTGCATGATATGAGCAATTCTTTGATATCAGTAAATAAAAGGGCCTATGTTTTAATCACAAGCTTTAATATTTATATTAGCAATACGGTGAAATTAGCAATGCTTATTATTTTTGAGTGTTTGTAATACTTCCGACTATTTCATCAAGATTTAGTCTTACATTTTTGCTTTAATTTCCTCTTGGAATATTGTGATGTGGAGACATGTCACATTATACAATATTATTACATATCTAACTTTGTATATTTGTTTACAAATGCATTATTTTCTTGTTAAACCAAAACTAGAGCATCATTCTACTGATGTTTTGTACCCTTGAAAGATTAGCAAATAAGTATTTAAGTTTCTATCAAGAAATATTTGTTTTAACAATCTTTGAAGGTTTACACCCTGCTATTTCTGACAATTTCTGCACTTTTCCCCTTAATAGATGACGTTTGCTTAATAAAAAAAAACTTGTCATGTGTTTATGATCTTGGATTGTCTTATTTTCTCTCATTGATATTACAATAACATATTAAGTACATTTCCATCTAATTGGTATCAATAAACTATATAAACAATATGTTTGAAACTATATATATATATATATATATATATATATATATATATATATATATATATATATATATATATATATATATATATATATATATATATATATATATACATCAAATACATGTATCTTTTTTTAGTACTTAATACACGCAGATCTAAATTAATATTCTTATTAGTTTGAAAAATATATATCCTACGGCATATTTATTTAAGAGTTTCTTTCTGCCATTAAAAGCCAACATTGAAACCTTATCTTTGCTCTCTCTTGATCCATGGCATTTTGTTATACTAGCAACTATAACATGATGATCGATACTCAACAATGACATTATAATTTAAGATAGATACATACATACATACATACATACATACATACATACATACATACATACATACATACATACATACATACATACTTACATACATACACACACACACACACACACGTACGTACGTACATACATACATACATACATACATACATACATACATACATACATACATACATACATACATACATACATACATACATACATACATACATACATACATACATACATACATACATACATACATACATATATACATACATACACACACACGTACGTACGTACATACATACATACATACATACATACATACATACATACATACATACATACATACATACATACATACACACGTACGTACATACACACGTACGTACATACATACATGCGTGCGTGCGTACATACATACATACATACATGCATGCATACATACATACATACATACATACATACATACATACATACATACATACATACATACATACATACATACATACATACATACATACACACGTACGTACATACACACGTACGTACATACATACATGCGTGCGTGCGTACGTACGTACGTACGTACGTACGTGCGTGCGTGCGTGCGTGCATGCATGCATGCCTACCTACCTACCTACCTACCTACCTACCTACCTACCTACATACATACATACATACATACATACATACATACATACATACATACATACACACACGTACGTACGTACGTACGTACATGCATGCATACATACATACATACATACATACATACATACATACATACATACATACATACATACATACATACATACATACATACATACATACATACATGCATGCATGCATACATACATACATGGAGAGCTAAATTAATTATATTCTCAAGCATAACTAGAAATATAAGGAACAAATAATACTCAGTGTAGAACATTTTGGTTGATAGAACATTTAATGAAATATTGAACAATATAAATCCAGAGAAACACCCCCTATCTCAATATTATTGTATCCTCAATCATCTGGTCATCTTTACACTTTACACTGAGGTTACAATGCTTTTGCAAATGATTGCTAATCATTGTTCGTTAACATTGCCAGTGCCATCACCAGATGTCACTGTTTTCTATGTTAATTCAGTCAACAATCGCACATTCTTATGTTCAAAGTCTTTTTTGTTCCATGCTCCTTAACACTTCTGAAATCTCCAAATTTATTATATCCTATAATTAAAGTTAGATTGGTGAATTTCTATAAGTAAACAAACTTATTATATACGCAATAATATGCTTAATTTATTGTCCATTTAGACGTATAAAAATAACGTTACTATTAAAACAGACAATATATATTCAGAAAATTTGTTTCAACTTTATGTCTACCAACTATGTTTTCTCTGTGAATGTGAATGATTTTTGCCTGTTGTATTTATGTATCGAATCGTATCTAACACACCAATCCTTGCCTGAAACTTTATGATTTTAAATTAGGCAGATAATATCGTGAATTGATGCAGGTTGACCATTGTAATCAATTTCACTTGGCTATCTCCCACCACGGAAAGTAAACCACTCATACAATGTGTTCTTAATAGGACTGAAATGAAAACACAGACGAACGACAACGGAGACAAACGTGGCACTGCGTATCAGAGGTCGCGATCTCATTCATGCAAAATGATAGCAGACATACAAATCAAATGTAATTGTATATGTTTTGCACCCTGCGATAATAATATAAACTGGCTGTGCTAAACGTTAGTAGTTGTAATGTCTCAAACGGAAACAGCTTTCATCAATTACGTATTCATACCTCTAAAGCCGTATATTATATTAATGTAACAAGTGTTGATCCTTTACAAATGTGTGGAACAGAATCATATTATAAACAGAAAAAGCGTTATAGGCTGTGTCCGATACATAATTCGATTTAATTGTTGGTGTAGAAGGGGGCATCAAACATAATAGCAACAATTTGTCAGCGTTATCAAGTATTACCTTGATATATTATATTGTGGACACATTGGTAAGTGGTGTTGAATGTTTCAACATCTAATTTTCACCGCCAGCTAGACATGATAAATTGAAACCATTTATTACGTTTCTCATTGTCTTCTTTCTGCTACCCAAAATGATGTCGTCAAAACAAAATAAATTTTGTTTACTCAGGATAAGGTCATATAGGGGGATATTTGGTTAGATGGCAGAATATTAGTGTATCGATTTTCGCGCACTGGATATATATTTATAACTAGCATCTGGAGACGAACGAAGCAATCAACAGTAACAAAACAAAGAAACCTTACTGTATACTTCAGTAAATATGGAAATTCAAAAGATTTGGACTCAAGTCAATCTGATGCTTCACAAGAGAGCTGTTTGCTTCTAGCCATTCGAAGATAACATCAAGAATAGCGCAAAAGCTTGACATCTAAAACATCAGTCTGTGGAAGATGATGACGATCCTCTAGACAATAAGGATCAAAAGGAAGATCTTCAGCACTGAGCTAATAGACAGCTCTTGTCTAATTTGTAAGTAAAATAATATGCCGATCTCTAGCTGGGGAATGTCACTGGATCCACGTTCCAGGACAACACTCCACATGACGCCTGATGGGAGACAGCGAAAGAAAAGTCGTCCCAAAGAGAAATGAACGAGGACTGTAGAAAAGGTGATTAAGAAATATGATCTGAATGTAACACAATTACAAGGTAGGGCTGCAGACGGTAAGCAGCTGGGTTATATCGTCCGTATGTGTCAAATGGGGCACAATGAGGGGCGATACGTAAGCGAGCATTTACTTCAAACCAATCAATACATCATATAGCATTTAGATTTCTTGAAGAAATGATCCGTGAGTAATGTTTAAAACATGACTTCGATTTTTCTTCTCCTGTGTACGCAACAAATGACAAGCAAATGAAGATTAATCATGCATGCTACATAAAATTCGTAGTAGGAAATAAAAAATGAATTTCAGTTTCAATGATGTCTGCAATTAATTTGTACATGCCTTTCATCTACTGCATAATATCTTACATCAATTTTATCGGAACAAGGTGTAATAAATTGAAAACAATTTTAAGATATATGGTATGTAATATTACAACTGGTATATTTGACAATTTGTCCTGACAAATTGCTTTATTTTGTTTCCTCACACGTGTATTACAATATCCGATTTAAATTCCCAGCAGCTCAACATTCAAGTTGTACATCTCAGTACTTACATTTTTATATATTCACGTTTTGTTTCGATGCCGGGTATTAACTATAAGCTTTAGAATAATGAATTTTAGCATCTTCAGTTCCGCGACAACAACGTGGGTAATTGCATGATTCGTATTCCTTGAGATCATTAATTTGAGCCCATATTAGTATATGCCTACACTGTTTTTTTCCATTGAAAATTATAAAATGTAAAAGTCCAAAATAAACCCCTGATTATATTAATGTTCATCCGTGACAGTTTTCCTCGACCTATGTTCGAGAACGGTTTAATTTCAATGTAGAAGCATGTTCGAGCATAAATATGGTTTCAATGCATATACGATAATCAATGCTACTAAGGTACATATGCCAAATTGCTTTTACTCAATGTATATGATTTTACAATAATAAATTCCACTATAATTTACTAAGACACCAGATCCACGATAACATATACGCTGCCTTTTTCCAAGGTAAGATAGCACATTCAAAGGAATAGTCCACTTTTGCTATTTACATATTCACAACAATACGTCCACATAATTTTAAAAGTTTTCATTTCATTTTTCACCATGACAAAATAATAAATACAGATTTTTACAACTAAAGAAAGACTTCACTGGCTTTATTATATTTTAAAATCAATTCTTTTTAAATTGTTATGTCTAATTTGAATACTAAGGTGACTATCACCTGACATTTGACCCTGACCTTGAAAATGGTATGTATGCATTTTAAGTTTAAGATTTGTTCTTTGAAAGGGGGGGGGGGGGTGACCTGTACTTTAGAGAGTAAACACCAAGTGTTGACTTAATTTCTGACCTGGTTTCAGAGTTGTAAACAAGCTTTTAAAATGATTGGTTGGTTCCATGGACAAACTGGAGTTTTGTATAAACATCTTTCTATTTTAATTGGGTCATACGCTGTTTACGTGATTTCTTGAACGTAAAATTGTTCTGAGAGATTCTAGAAGATCGTGACCCCTTTCTTGTTTACGTAAAAACAGGTATATAAACTATATTTTGGAGCAAGTTATTCAGTAGAAGTTGGGCTTTTAGAATATTAAGTTGTCTTTTTGAGTTATAATAAATTACCTTGTACTGGAAATTATGTCAATTCGTTTGGATTCAAGTGGAATTATTTTGTTATTTGTCTGGAAAAGAATTGTGCTCATAGAAATGTTATTAACAAGAACTGACTTCATCAAGTGACATCGTCTTCCATATTGGATACTTCGCTGGAATTCGAACTTAGAATTATTTGTACATTTTATTACCAGGACTTTTGCAATTTCTCTAGTGGATAATATTTTGAATTATTTTTGGATTAATTTTGGAATTGATTCTTAAAACCGTAAGTTTATTTTTCTTTTCTGAAAAATATTTGTACTCAAGAAATTGTTTATTAAGTTTCACAAGCTTGTTATTTTCACTCTTTCTATGTTACTGTTTATTCGAACCTAAGCACGTAACAATACATTGTAATGGAATGCGATGTAGGGCACTGAACGTATGTATATAATATTACCTTAGTTTTACATATTTTGAATATGTTAGAGAGAATAACATATACATTACAAGGGAATATATTTTATTCATCAACTCAGACACTTTGCATTTTCTGATATGTTTCTTTAAAATGAAAGCAGCAACACAAACGTTAATGAACTTGTGCCACTATATTCTTATTCGTGTGTAAAATATTTGGAAAGAAATGGATGACAAATACTATTATTGATAAATACTTACCTCACTGAGATAACGCCACAAGTTATGTGCATCATTGTAATTAATTCATATGCACTATTGTAACAATCTCATATGTACAACAAGATCCATGAATCTCTAATGGAAACTGAATCAATGCAATCACATTAGAGACAAAAAGACATTCACACACACACACACACACACACACACACACACACACACACACACATTAAACTTTTTTGTACAACTTTATAAAATGCCTTCGTATTAAGGTCACAAAGAATCTTGACGATGAATCCAGCAGCTTTCATCAATCAGACAATGACCTTAATATGAAGGGGTTTACATGTAGACATTAAGGAAAATGTTTCGCGTACGTTATGGTAATTGGAATTGATGTTTACATATATTGTGTGTTACGTCCTTGACGTCATACCGTGCCATTCCAGCGTTTGAATATTTATTGTTCCTTTCTTGTAGACTAAGTAAACGATCGCTTCGTAGCGGTGACCATGAAATTACAGTTTCAAAGAACTGTGCCAAGCATTGTTAAAATAATATATATTTTTTGACTGATTGTTAACATATTTGCCCCATTACATTGTGTACGTTACGAATATTTTCGTTCTGTTGTTGGTACTTTATCATATCCATCATTATTTGTTTCAATATTATCGAAGTAATGAATTGTTTGTTCTGATTAATAATCAACAATGTATTTTCTTTATTATCAATCGTTCATTTCTTTGTAAAATTCAATGTAATCACGATAATAACGACATCTGCATCATGTACAGGGCTGATGGAGCAATCCTTCCACCATTTCCACTCCCAAACCAATTCCAGCACAAATTTTCTTTTAGTTTTATAGTTACACTTATAACGCACAAGGGCTTAAAGTGTATGAGCTTTGAATACTTCGTTCCATCACGCAGTCCAATTTACTATTCCATAAGATCTCTCCACCACCACCTGCCCAACATGGATTCGCCCTTATAAACATGTATTTCTTTTTAATGGAAATGTACTTTTCATTTTCTCGCTCTCTACTCCATTTTGTATTTCTTATTTGAATGTATTTTTATACTAAACTATTCATGAACATTTAAACTATTTTTTCCAAAAAATAGTTTTTTTCTCTGTGCATATTATTTCTTTCGTGTCTATTTTAGCTAACTGGCTGGTTGCCTAATTAACTAACAAGCAAACCATCTACCGATCTGACTTGCCTAGACACCATACTATACTTGTAGATTAATTTTCCTTTACGAATGTCGGTATTAATTCTTATGTGTATATCATTGGTGGAATCTATCATCCGTCCTTATAATTTAGTCGACTTTTAAACATCAATAAATCTAACATAGTAACTACATCGGGTCGTTTTACTTCTCCCATATAAATGAGTGAATAAAATGCATAGATATTAGGCGAAACTCATTGTCTGGAGGATTCACTGCTGTGCACGAAGGCATTTCGTTTGACATCTTACAATAGAGACTGATCACAAAGTTCACTAAAAGTCACAAACATTACACGGAGAGGCCAACAGGATCGATTTTCCTTCTGAAACTCCAGACTAATCATGGAATGAATTTTTTCGTCACTGATAGATACATGCAAACGGTTAAAATCAGGAAAGAACACATGCATATGGAAAATATGTGGATATAGCGTTGGTGGTGATGTCCTGGAACTGTAAAACAGCAATAGTACATGCGATTTTAGTGCACCACTGACGCCGTTTTAATGGTAACCCTCTCTTTGAACCTTTCCAGATGTACCAAAATTACCACTTACGACAATTACACAGTGAATATAACGAAATAAAGATAATCAGATGTTTTTATTATTTCATGTCTTTTCATTCTTTTTTTCATTTTATACTACTTTTATTGTTATTATGGGTGGGGGCTAGAGTCTGGCCGATTTTAAGAAAATCTGTTATCACTCAGTTTATATATATATATATATATATATATATATATATATATATATATATATATATATATATATATATATATATATATATATATATATATATATATGCTTTTTCTTTTCTCTTTCTAATTGGCCATGTCGTGACGGAAGTGCTTTTTGCCTACATATACATTATATTTCTGGAGCAATGCAAGGTTTGGTGACTTGTAAAGTCAAGTGGAAAAGCATAACCCATATTCTGAGGTCATTTTGAATTTTGCGCTAGACATAGTTGTTAGCAATTTCCAGTGTGTGAATAACGTGTACGCAAGTTTGTTCCAGAAGGATTTGCATGCAGCAAAATTGCAAATTTTAAATGAACAGGTGACTACAGACCGACATATCGTCAATCTGTATCAATGCAGGTTTGGAGAGTGGTGGGCTGATTTATCGGATTAGCTATACAAATGATGAAAATGCCAAGCTGTAATAAAGGTTAGAAGACATGGAATGATACTGATTTGCAATTTTGTTACAAAAGAAATGGTTTTGCAAATAAACTGAAACCGACTATACTGCAATTTCCATTACAGTTTCTTACCAAATGACACATTATGTGGCAAAAAGAAACAAATATTTTAATCCTATTAAATCTTGAAGAACCTACATTATCTCTAACAACAATATATACTGTACTTTTGAGTGTGGGGGCCCCGAGTGGCCGAGTAGCCTAAAGCGCTCTTCTTTATGAATCACGGCCATCTCATCTCTGTCGGCGTGGGTTCGAGTCTCAGATTCAGCCAATGTGGGTATGTGAGAAAGCTTGCCAGTAGCTTCTTGTGGGTCTGTGGTTCTTTCCGGATGTTTTCCCGGGTTCTTCCTCCATCATTAATACTGGCCGCCATGTATAGCCAATATCGTGTGCTGAAAAATGGCGTTAAACCCTAAAACAACAAAAACAACTTTTTGAGTGACTCATTTAAATACACAGTCATAAATAGCTAAAGTCTATCATTAACACAAATTATCAAGGTATACGTGTTTTTGTAAGATATTATTTTCTATAGATAATAAGATGCACATTCGATCTTTCTTTTAGTCACATCCAAACATTTGGAACGAAACCATTCCAGAGGAAACTCTCGATTTCTTTTTAGAACAATTCATATCTTTTAAATAATAGTCGCATTATTGTTTCTTCTGCTTTCTTTAAAGAAAGTTATACGTTTGATATGCTTTGTAAAAATGACATAAATTACTATAATGGTGTCTCCAAACTACCGCTGATTTTGTTTAAATGGTTACTTTACGTGAAAACCTCTATTATTTTTTACACCTGTATTCCTTTTATATCTGTATTACCACTTAGAGGTCAATTCTTTTGCAGATAACGTTTGCAAAAACTATTTAGCATAATAAAGTTTTACTTTATTTATCACTGTCAATTTAAAGTTCGTCTTTTCAGTTATAATGATTCAAACAGTTCAAAATGGATATAAAACACAGTACAATGAGAGAGGAAACATACATTAGTTCTGTATATTTAGCATACATTGACATGAGAAATATCTCTTAAACTGCAGATTCTCTTTCTGATGTTTCGTATGACAACACTGTTTGTTTGTTTGTTTGATTAGGATTTTTAACGTAGCTTTTACAATGTTTCAGTCATATCGCTACGATGTCTGCAGTGAGTCAGTTTAAAATGATGTCTAGCACTGGGACATCATGCCGCAGACATGTAGCATGATATCCCACCCAGTCACATTATCCTGACATCATGCCGACCAGTCCTAACACTAACCTCTTAATGCTGAGCGTCAATCGAGGCAGCTATTAGTACCATTTTTATAAGTCTTTGATATGAATCGGCCGGGGATAGAACCCACGACTTCCCGCTTCCGCGGCGGACGCTCTAACCACTAGGCCACTGTCTTTATTGTACAGTTGTGCAAAGCCTAATATTTACTGTGCACATTATCACTCATTTTGTACAATAAGAAACATTTACGATACGACTATCATGGTTTCTCTGATCATTTGTCTTCCGAATCTTGTTAATTTTAAAAATCGATCTTATTATTAAGTAAAGAATCCATGCATTACATATACAGAGAACACTGAAGAAGACATTACATTACTCCTTAGTGGTTCGCGCTAGTCTAAGCCGATACCGTTCGGTAATTCCCTACACAGGAGATGTATAAATTCTTTATCTGATATATTACGAAGAAACGCACAAATACGAATGTTAAAATGAAATTATATATGTGTCCAAAATACCTCTATTTATCGCAGAGTACTTTGACAGCAAATAAATCTATGGATCATTATATCAATACAATAATAACTGCAGTCCTTACAAACTTGTGCATTATTAGTTGAAGCAGTGAAATAGAACTGTTGCATGGGTTGTAATTAACGGTAATTATTGTGTTGTTTTAGGCGTTTCCCATAAACGTGACGGTCTTATATAAGTATGTAAGATGTGTCATTGTGGCACACAATGGTAAAGAGTTTGTTTTCATACTCATGTGTAGCGTGTTTTATATTTTTTCCCATTATATTTTTGGAAAATGCATATGTCGGGATTAAGACATATTTACTCAGTACGATCGTTTCAAGAAAGATATAGAAATACTCTGAAAATAAATATTATTTCGATGTTACATGTTCTCGAAGATTGGACAAATTGATAACGTTTCTGTTTATATATTCCCTATACAATTATCGTTCTCCCCAGTAAACATTTGCTCATTCATGAGCGTGTGGCTTGAGAAAATCCTTGTAGAAATTTTGTCCAAATATGCTGAGCTAACTCGAGCTGTTTTAAGAGTCTGAACCGGCTATTCGACCAAACTATACAGCCATAAACGGATGATGGTATCACACATGTTTTGTACAAAAGGACGTACGTAAGCGGATTGACTCAAACTTCATTTGTGCCAATTCATACAAAACAATTACATGATTTTCTGCATTTAGTACAACCCCACCTTCTGTTTTTTTTAAACATTTTATATCTGAGAGATTGGAGATTCCAGAATGTTCGTTTCGTTCAAATTAGGTTTAGTAGTGTTTCCATATTTCCACTTAGACGTTTGCCATGTTATTTATCTATTCTGGTTAAAACATAATACACAGCTTGTATTAACACTGAAGGTTAAGTCCCGTTTCAGGGACGATCTATTACCTATATCATGCATCTTTGAAAATTGATTAAAGTGTTTGCAAGCGAGTTATATCCTCGGCAAGTGTTGGATATCGATATGGAATGTACCCAAGAAGTAGCTCTAATTTTGACACATGTAATTCTTGTGTAAGGTTATTAATGTCAACAAAGTATAAGAGTGTTGATAAAACACCTCCTTGCCGGACGCCCCGTTAAAAAAGATTCTGGATTTGATTCAGAGAATTCTTAATATCTATTGATTATGATTCGTTTATTAACAACAAAACCCTAGTCAATTTCATATTTTGAAGGCGGAAAACCCTCGGGAGTCTAGTTTTAAGCTGGGAATAGATAACGTCGTGTAGATTGAATGAAGATGTTATACTACTCAATCCCTTTTGAAACTCTTGCAGTTCGATATTAGAGAAGTTATATGTAATATTATTACACCCTCTAAACAATCTATCAAGTAGCCACTTTTCAAATAGTTTGTATATAAAAACAGACAACAGGTAAACAGCTCTATAATTTTCCGGATCTGTATATTTCCCTTCATCTTTAATTATGTGCACAATTTAAACTTCTTTCCAATCAATTGCCTGTTACAACGTTAGAATGCATTGTGATTAATTCTGCTAATTTCTCCCCGTAAAGAAAAGATTCATTTTAAATATCATTGGCCAGGCATTCCTAAATGTTTGCTGCTGTGTTACAGAGGCTATATCTTGATTGATAACTACATTTTATTCTAAAGATGTGTCCTTCAGTACAGAATTTGTTCTATTCTTTGTGATTTAGAAATATGTCTGTAGACTGAGTGTACAGTTTAGAAATATATTTTAGTAAGCAGCAATTTTATGACAGTACAAAACTTTACTTTATGCGACTGTATAGAAATATGAATACTGTATTTAAAGACCAAAAGAAGGAAACCTTTGTGGCAAAGAATACAGAACGGTTTAAAGAAGAGAATTATGTTCCCTCTAGGAAAATGTGGAGAAAGAGACATACGTTATATCTGAGCAATAAGATCGTTTAAATTTAGGCGAATTCTGACCTCCATGCACTTTTGTTTCATCGTCTATGTACTGGCTAATTCGAATGACATCGTAAAACTGTAACTGAATCTAATTTCATTTTGCGATTTATATATATACGTGTGTGTGTGTGTGTGTGTGTGTGTGTGTGTGTGTGATGCTTATTGTTGTTTTATTGCTAACTGTGTCACCCAGCAGCTTATCTCTTTCTGTTTCTCTGTTTCTATCTCTGTCTGTCTGCCTGTCTCTGTTTTTCTCTCTCCTCACGAAACATGTTTGCGTTGGCATGTTATATGCATTGAATGTCTTGTCAACGACAGAAAAAAACAAGAATTAAATTTATATATCTGGTTTACAAACATGTACATTATTGTAATGCACACACGGTCATGGCCACATTGACATGATTAGTTGTGTTTTGTATTTGGGGAGGTGGTTTGTTTTAATAATGGTATCTGAGTTTTGCTATTTTGGTATTTTGCGTATAAATACACTTACTGGTCTTTGGAGTACAGAAAGAAGGTTTGATTTTAAATAATCGCTTGTTAACTGCTTAGATTTGGACAATAGCTGTACGATGAATTTCCCATGCTAGAATTTATCATGACTTGTGATATTGCTAATGTTCAATTCTTGATATTAAATTTTAATTAGTATCGTTGCAAATGGGCTAGCTAGTACTTTACCTTCTCTCACACGAATTTTATGACGGTGTGAGCAAAGTCATCGTTTGGCGTAACTGTTTTATGAATGTTTTGAAGCTTACAAAGTCCTGTTAATTAATGCATTATTTTAATTTGGCGTCCAATATATAGCCTTTTAAAATATATCTGTCCCAAAAATGCAGCAGAAACCTAATTGTGGCTACAATAGTAATCCATTGATTCAATTAAATTCTTGTACAAGACACAAATAATTCCTAACACAATCTCTACATGCATCTATCAAAAGCTAAATAACAGTAAGACTATCGTAGGCAGCCGGATCTAATAGATAATTGTCTCTGACGATGGTTCTTCCGGTGTCTGTTCAACGCTTTCTGCAGTTGGTCTGCAATTAGATACTTGTGTTCTCGATGCGAATATTTTCACGTGGATTTAGAGCTAATAGATCAGTTGGTCGCCCCCAAATAATAATACCTATACACATAATATTCTTTTCTGTAATATAATGCAGTCAACTGACAACGTGATTCTTCTTTTTCCATAGAGCATTGATCAGTATTAATTTTGCATAAGTATGATATGAAACAATTAGAGGCCACTAAAATGTACCATACAAATGCAGACGCGTATCAAGAGTTCAGGATGGTAAAGTCTGAAGATGAATCTATTCTATTGCAAGGAAACGGTACTTTTTGATTTCCCAGAAAGAGTAAATAAAACATCTTTACCAGTAAATGCATTACTGAATAAACATTATGTACGCTTATAAATGTAATTCAAAGACAAACCCTGCAATCAATAACCGATATTAAATAGTCGATATAGTAGTGAATACGTCTGGCAGAACGAGGATACGCATGTGCAAACATGCAAAAGATCGTAGATGTTGCTAGACATTACGAAATCAGGACGAATACACCAGATGTGATGGAATGACCTTCAAATGACGGATGCATGTAAACGTTGGTACGTACAAAAAGGAAAATATACACTGATTTGGTTGTACTTGCATCAGTTTATTACCAACATAATAACATACTCTAAACGATAACCTCATCCTCATAATGTCATCATAAGGTGATTCTTCACGTGTTACCTTTGGTGTAAAATCTAACAAGATATGGCAATAGCTATGACAGTTTGTTTAGCTGACACATCGTGTCAATCGTACTCCCAGTAATGATTTGCTGATATAATTCTGGATACAGCATTGTCAGCACATTTATATTAAACGCCATAGCATTTGATGCCGACGTTTTAAAAGACTACTGGCCTCCGAAACGAATATAATGTCACGGGTCATTTTCCTATTGGCATTGCCAATTTTCCGCAACTGAAAAATCAAAGAATCTCAAATTGTGTTAGTCGGCACAAAACATGTTCTTTATTTGTATCTTAATTATTTCTAGGTTTTCAAGTCCTTAGAAACAGATTCATCGCATTAGGAATAGAATTCAACAACATTTCAAATATTACTTACATGTGCGCGGTTTTCTATATCTACAGATAATGTATGCCGTATTTGTTGGATATATCAAAACAACGCCGTACT
Organism: Unio delphinus; assembly: GCA_029339505.1. Taxonomy (NCBI): domain Eukaryota; kingdom Metazoa; phylum Mollusca; class Bivalvia; order Unionida; family Unionidae; genus Unio; species Unio delphinus. The sequence goes on along the minus strand of JAQISU010000234.1, from coordinate 3,544,617 downwards.
TAATTGCATTCTGACAATTTCTTACCTTGTTGAAAACATCGTTTTCTCGTTATCGAGCAGACGCATCACTTAGCAGAATATTGTCTGATACTGTCGATATAAACGCTTCATTTCATACATGTAAACATCAAATACAATTTGAAGAATAAAGGATCATTTTTAAAGAATGTTAAGGTCGTTCCTTAGCTGCTTTTCACAATATAGTTCTGAAATAGTGTGGATCGTTTTCAATTGTGTTGAATAAAAGACTCAGCTTGTATTTTGAGATTTTGAATCACCGTTGTAAAGTGAAACATTATTGAGGTGGGATTTTTATCTGGGCGTGCATTATTGACCACGGGCACTGTGAAGCTCTAATCTAGTTATATTCTAGTCGGTTCAGCCTATAATATGTGCTGATGAATCATTACATTTTAGTTATTGTCACCTACAGCTATTTTCTGTATTTGTATCCAACTGTAATTCTATTATGGGTTATTTACGCTATGTTTATTGAAACGTGTGCCTACATCTTCGGAGAAAGATTATCTGTGTCACAATATAAGGTCACAGCTTGGAAACATGTACCATTATAAATATACAACATCAAACAAAGCTATTAAACATAGTGGAATGTATTCAATCATGATTCGGCAAGATTTATAGTTAAAGTATATGTTTTGAATCAAAATAGTGGACAAGGACCATTTTCAAACTACATTTTCCGTAACGGAAAGATGGATCCGATCAATTTAATTAGTTTTACTTTCTTTTTAGGGGTTTGGGAGGGGTGACCTTAAGTAACAAAAAACGAAAAACATAGTTTTTATAACCATTGCAGATCTAGTTGCTGTCGGGTTTTAAAATGCTTTTAGGTTAGTCCGTTGGCCTCTTGGTGGACGTGATAGTGTTTGCATTTAGTATTTTAATTAGAAATGACATATGGGAAGAGTTAAAACTGGAACAAACGGGAATTAATATTAGATCATAGGTTTCCATTAAGCGATTCTTCGAGACAAACGGGAAATTCTGTGTTAAACGTTCAACATGAGAATGCTATTTTTGAGACACGGGCATAATCGAATGAAAGTGTGTATGGGGACCAAAAGTCAAACATTTTAGGGGACAATGGCAAATGCGTTGTTAACATTTTTATGTACGATCCAAAACACTATATTTTCTATCCAAGAACTGTTTTTGATTGCGTTTAATACAGACATTACTGTCATGCAACGAACAAAAAATGTTTATCCAACACCTTATGCTTACATCTCTTATTTATAGCGATCGGGTGGTCCTGAAACGACACATTAAGATTCTGCCACCACTCTTCCTTCGTGAGTAATATTGTTGCCGTGCCCGGCACCGTAGATTGCACCTTGTTTTGGCGGTGCCAACGAGCTTAAAATTCGACCTGTTCAACTTCCTCCCTCAGTTTTCTTTATTTTCGCCCTCAATTTACGCAACCAGTCTTCTAGGCTCAACCGGCACAGTTTGGTGTTGCAGGAACCTCGTCGATTTCTTGCTGAAGCGCTGGAATTGCTTCTTTCTATCTTGGCATTCCATTTATTTCCCCTCCTGCTCTCTGTCCCGTATCTTCTTTCATCCAAACCGTCTTTATTTTGATTACTTCAAAATATATCATCTTTTTGACGAAAGTTTTAACAGTTCTCGGTGAAGCACTGCAAATTTAAGTTCACAATATTTCTCCATTCTCTTCTTGCAGTAGTTAAATTTGAAAAGTAATACCTTTGTTAACCAAATAGAAACCTGGCACTAGAATGCATACGTTGTAGGTTTCTCTTCATCTCATCCTTCCCTATGACGATTGATATTTCAAGTTATAATCATTGAAACTCAAAAGTTGCATTAAAATACACCTCTTCGAATACGGTTTCTTGCCAACTATTCCATCAGTTATATCGTGATATATCTCAGATTCCGATATCGTGATATATCTCAGATTCCGATATCGTGATATATCTCAGATTCTGATATGAAAGTCTTAATTATGGTACCAATGTGAATTGTAAAGAATAAATGATGTGATAGACTTGACAGTAACTAACCTGTGATGACAGTTATCTCTTCCTGGAAATAAAACTCTAATAAATTAGTCTTTAATAAATCAAGCACATTGTATCATGAGGAATTCATTTTATAAATCCATAGAGATTTCATTCTGAAAGAACAAACATGAAGATACAAGTTATTGTTCGTATGGATCCGGCAAAAATTCACCAATATTTTATATTTTCTTTTAAAGTCAGTGGTGATGTAGAATCATCTTTGGCGCTGTGAGGCCTGCTCACATTTTGGTCAGTGGTTATTTAGTAGTTAAAGGTACAGTAGTTTCGATAGCATAAAGAAACCATATTTTATCTTTAATAAATGCCAACACGTTAACGATAAGACAAATCAGATTAGCTGTTTCAGTTCTAGCGAGCAATACAGTCCCAAGAAACGCATTGCAATCAACGTTGCATGTGCACATGGATTTGCAGATACTTTTTCTCCATCTTTCCAACCAAACTGAACGTATTTGTTTTATGATTAGATGATTTCCGTTAATGCGTTTTCGATCATCTCAACACATGTAATGAAGCACGTTGCCAGAGAATCGCAGGTGAACATTTGTGTACATGTGAAAGGTTACACAATGTATTATATAAACTATGTTCATGCTGTTGAATGCGTTTCTATATAAAGGTAAATTTACAAGTAATATCATATAAGCAGACAAATTTGAACAGTTTTAACAGGAAGCGATCCATTACCAGTAAAGTATGTAGGCTTATTATTTTTAATCGTTTCCAGTTAAACTTAGTGACTGGGAATAAAGTAAATAAATATTTTAGTAGTCCTTGAAAACTGGTCTGAAATAAAAGTTTGTTCGTGAATTTTCAGACGATTTTCGAATGTGTTATCTGTTACAGGCTTTAAGAATGTGACAAAAGTGCAATGGGGGTTGGTTAAAATTAAACCGATACTTGAATATCGCGTTTGTAAAAGTATGCTTGATGTTGTCTAAAAAGTTGAAAAAAGATCAGGTTGAAAAACATAACTACGGTTAAGCTGTCAGCTTTTAAGGAAAACAGTGGTGATGTAACAGATGTGGGATTAAATCCTGGAAGGCTAGGTGACATAAACATGTTAGAAATATTTAATTTAGATTGCACTTCATTACAGTGTCTACACTTTCACCAGTGGCAATTATCTACAACAGCTATTTTTCAAATGGTACGCATGGTTGTCTCAATACTATAGACGTAATATTATTCTGAGGTAAATTTTGATCGAAAAGGTATTCATATATAATTCAGATACTGTATACACGTATCGTTTAGGCATAACTAACACCCGGTCAAAATTAATAGTATGACATGTGTGGATAGAATTTTATATTGCATTAAGATTTATTTTTAGTTCCTCTCATATCGTGTGTATTCTTGGCCTTTGCCTGATTCTGCGCGGTTTGAGAGAAACTTTTCTGTGGCATAATACACTGCAGAAAATGCCGGCTTAAGAGTGATCGTTTGTATGATGCTTGATATTTAACATGTTTAAAACAAATAATACTTTAAATAGGTACAGATGCACACAATGCAAAGTCACTTCATTTAATTAGGTTGATGCGCATATCCTTGCGATAATGCCGTTAAAAATCTCAATGCGAAATAATGTTTAATAAAATTAGAAGACCAACCAATAAGAAGACCAACCGATAAGAAGTCATCACACTTGCTTAGTTTGCTCATTAAAACTCTTGATATGCAGATACAAGTGTAAGTCATTACGAGATATGATGCAGTTCTTTACATCAATTATGTTGTCTGTAACATATATTCTGCTCGGGCCGATTTACGGTAGGTCGTAAATCACAAACGGTTTATATACTTACGTTAGTTTTATTGTCGTTCATGTGACTGTTAGAGAAACAAGTAAATTTGTAAATGTTTTTTTTTTTTCATTTTTTAGGATGAAACAATAACTTCCATATGTCCTTAAGGTGACGATGCCCTTAAGCAACAAGTGACGTAAGATATGTTATGTAACAATACAATGATAATATGATTATGAGCTGCACCATAAGTGCCGATTTTAAGAAAGCTAGCATCCTAAACTCATTAATTTTAGATGATACGCGTCCATGGTTTTGTCCACGTCATAAAGTAAAAAATGTGGAAAAACATGATTTACATTTCGTATAAACATATTTCTTCTGAATTTCCTTCCGAAACACTGACCTAAATGAATATAATTAAGTTCTAACCCAAGCAAGGTGTCTGCCGTAAGAAAATAATTTGTGAATTATATAGGAAATATGCCGATATGCTCATCAATATATAACCATTTTGCTATGAATATTGAAACGGTTTTACCAGTGATGATCGTATAAGTTCACTTTCAGACGTTTAAAAATCTCATAAAATTACTTTTAAGTGTACAATCCAATAAGTGCTATGACCGTCGCGTACCGCATACTCGTGTTTCTACGTCTCTGTTATGTGAGGCTTTTGTGTAAGATAATGTTCATAAACACTATTCACCGTAATAATTCATTATTTCCCTGTTCCCGACTTGCCGAAAACGCACGATGTTACTGAGTGCCGACGGCATCCACACTTGCAATCGTTTGTAATTATTGGTATCATATTTTAGAGTAAATGTGCAATTTATTAGAGCGCATAGCTTTCGTCATTTTATTGTTGTACATGCTGCATCTGGACCGCAACCTGGTTCTGCCCAGTTGCATTTGCATCATATAGTTACTTTTAAAAAGTTCATATCCGGCTTGCTTCCAGGAGGAAGTTCTGCATGCATGTTGAATACCAATAATGTTCAAATAATGCCTTCTTATCTTAAACTAATTCATATAAAGAAGAGACGATATGCTGATAATGAAAACATGAAGTGCTAAATAGAAGGATAAAGGAGAAAACTAATATATTTTTGCAACACCCTATGAAACACGATCCCACGCCATTTTCGCACACCTACACTAAGATCCATTAAAAGCAATAATTATTTGCTAAAGATTAACAACGTTTTGGGGCGCTCACCAGTTATCATTTACTTTTCAGAGAGTGATTTATGTTAAGGTAAAGTTGTTTGCATTGTAACATGCACTATAAAGATAATGTTGGCATACATCTATGTTACTTTGGTGTAATGTGGCTGACAATTCGTTGTATACTGTACTTGTGGAAATTGTACATGATCAATGCACATGGTATAACAAAATGGATGCTTCCATGTGCTTGCAAAATTAACCAGAATTAATCAAAATTACACTAACTTTAGCAGTTATTAAAATAGGGGAAACAAACTTTGATGAAGTATGTTAAAGCAGCTACTAAATGTGCAATGAACCTACATTACAACCATCAATCAAACATAAAAATAAAGGGAATTATAAGTGCTTCTATCAACATCTAATATAAACAAAGTCTTTATGATATGGCCAGTATAACCAGTGAAGAAATATCTGAAATTCGTTTTCTTTAAAATTCTAACCCTATGCAAAATACGAAAATGTAGAGCGCCACCTCTATAGTGTCTTCAAATTGTCAGAGCATACTGCTAACCTTCAATTTTAATAGCAAATAATTTATGTAAAGTACACTGATTATGGGAACGAGTCGAGCTCTTGAGGTAATCATATATCAGATACGTTGATACTTTCTGCAACAACATTTACTCTTCTGTCAAGAAAATGAAAATAAGTTTTATTTGACAAAGAATGGCTACAAGAAAGCACTAAAACTGAGTTGGAATCAATAATAAAAATACGATATTGAAAGTAAGGCTGTAATCCATTTGAAATGCACTTTAACTGCTTTCATCAAATATTTTTTAGATTTCTTGGAGTCTGAGGAAAATGATGTTTAAGAAAGCTAGTCGAATCTTATGTTTATCATTGCATAAAATACAAAGACACGATGTCGTCATAAGCATTAATTTGTAGGAGCAGTTTATCCAGGAAAGCTCGTTTGTTTGTTGGTTTATTTGCTTTTTGGCGGGGGGTTTGGGGCTGGGTTTTTTTTTTTTTGTTTTGTTTTTTTTTGGGGACGGTCTATAATAAGGAAATAAAATAAACAGTCAAATGGATCAGGTAAACCATTGTATTGACGACAATAACTGCGTACCATCAAAGGTACTAAAGAAAACATGCGAGCTTATAAATTGTCACCTTAATTTTTGAGTTGCCTCTTGACATTATCGAACTCCTGGAAATTGCTGGGCAATGAAAGACTGAACACAAAATAATTTACTGTGTATTAAAACAGATTGTCAATTGTAATATGTTTTATCAAATTCTATGAAAGATATTTGTTTTCCTACCCTTTCTGATGTACATCATTCGCAACATAACAATGACTTTCTGAGTAAACAAAATACTAATTAAAAATAGAGATTATAAATAAAAAGTCTTGAAGGCAACGTTCGCTCAATTTGAGCACCTCATATCATCTACGAAAACAAATAAAAGCGCAAGTACGGATAGAAATTTTCCATCGATTGGGTGAATAATGCCTTAATAGAATGCGCTGAAATGCTTAAGGGAATGTTGATTTTCCTCAAATTAAACTGTTTTCGCATTACCGTTAATTATTTATGGATCGATTTAAGCATATTGAAAGAAACAGCTCGGAAAAGTCTATTTTGGAAATTTTGTTAAACTTTTCTGGGTTTTTTAACATTTAAATTTCGCTATGTATTTTCTCGTTAAATCTGAAAACTGATTTGTGGAGACACTAATTCGAATTGCACGTATGAATATCATTTTCTCTGAGTCAATTTGTGTCTAGTGTATTGGATTTTAAGGAACAAATTCATTTGGAGTCTATTAAAATGTACACTGTATGTGAACACCAGAACAGGTTATATTGATCTGATTGGATTTGAGTCAGCAGTCTTCTAATCAATGGAGTGGGTTCAATGGAGTGGGTTCTAATTGCCGGAATGGGCTCTAACTATTACACTGTTGCATTGCCATTAAGGCTACAACCGATATGTAAAATGTTACGTTACTCGTATGTATTGTATCAAATGACATTGTCAAGTCGCATGAGTGCTGGAAGCATTCGGAACATCTTCGTTTCATTTTGCAGTGAGTTCAAAAACTCTCTGACAGAGGCTCAGAATAGAAGTGATACAACTTATATATTAGCAAGCGTTTGGTGGACAACGATCCAGCTAGATATGCCATGAACAGTAATCTATAAAATGTCAGGTCTTGAACATAATGTTAAACGAAATACATGCAAATTTAATTTATAATGTTTTTCCTACAACTTCATAATGAAATAAATTGAAGAACTCATTCGATTTCAATTGTCAGCAGCTCTTACTTGCTGTATGTGTTAATGATAACACAGCGTGTATTTTCGTTTTGTTGTGAAGTTATTATGACATTACAACATACAAGGCTTGAGGTCAGTTGAAGAAAAAAAAGACCATTATTGGGTGAACTCTACAGATATTGGGTACTATTGAGAAAGTGAAAGGTGTCACGTTAAGTTGCTTGCATATGTAGCATGTGCGATGGAGAATGTTCTCATACCTCTATGCTACTTTCATGCGGCTGACATTACTTTTCAACTGCAGTCGTGGAATTGTACAAGAACGAAGCACATAGCTAATCAAAAGGGTTGCCTCCATGTGTTACATAAATCAGCCTGAATGTTTCCAACGTAGGTAACTTCATCAGCTTCTTGAATAGAGAAAACTAATTTTGCCAGAGCAGACAATACCAGCTTCTGAAAGTACAATGAGTGAATTACAAACTATATAAAAACGAATTATTGGCTTGTTCTTTTACATTTACCTTTGAAGAGCAGGAAGAGAAAACTGAACCCTCTAACTAGGTCCACATCTAACGTGACTCCAAAATGAATAACCGGTAATCAAAATTACACCCATCAATTATACATAAAAATTAAAGTGACAGTTAGAAACCGTGGGACATTATATTTCTTTGAAAGACAAACCTTTAGCAAAATACGAACGTTGGAGCACTACCATTACATCAAATATTATTTTTCTTGCATAGAATGGGAAAGGCTGAACACGTTCCAGTTTGGGTTGGACCTGGGTACCTGTATTCCATTCATTCAAAATGCAATCAAGAGTGAACATTTTTTAAAAAAATTAAATGTTTTCACTATGTGATAATAATACCAGCACGCCCTCATACCATTAATATTAAATTGTATGCACAGTACTGGCATTTTATTTCAATCAAATTAGAAAAAATATAACTGTATTGACAAAAATGCTTCCTTAAACTTCAACTGGGCAATCTGTAAAAAAGGGAATTTATATGAGTATTTCGCTAAAAGCGTCAAAATACTTTAAGAATGTATACCGAGTATATCCACTACAGAGTTCAATTTGTAAGGAGATCAAGTTCTTCTTTGAGGAACATCAAGCATAATAGCAATTATTTGTCAATGTTATCAAGTTGTGCTTCGATCGATTGTATTTCTCACACACTGATAATAGAGGTCAGATCATTCGAAATCTAATTTTCACAGGCAACTGGTCGTGTGAATGGCAATAATTACTCAGGCCTGTCATTGCCCTCTCGCGAAATCACCGATTTAGTGTCCCCCAAACAACAAAATAAAACCTATTTATTAGCCCCTCTGACCTCGATATCCGCGTAAGGAAATGATGGAAAATAATTACCAAAGTTCATAACATTTGGGAGTTTGACGCAGATGGCATTACCATCCGGACTTACCTCTACGTTGAATACAACTGCAAGGAATGTAAACATTAATATGCCTACTGAATACTACTAACCGAGAAAACTGTATAGACATAGACATACCAGCGCCTAATGTGCCAGAACTGGGTTTGCACAAGTTGTAGCTTGTCGCGACTTATAAGCGAGTACATACTATATTTTTGAATAGAAATGTTGTTATAAAAAATCGTAATGCCAGAATGTTTCGCCATCTTAAAACCATTCAAGTGTTATACAGACAACATTGGACGAATTTATAATTCTTAGATGTCGTGACATTTCAAAAGAACGTACCTGGCTGTAGTTATATTACTTTGTACAAAACACAGATAATGTCTGAAGGATAATCCTGTTGTATTTTGTTTTGTTCCTTGATATATACTTACTATTATCTTAATAACAAATCAGGAATGTTTGCTGTTTATCTTGTTTAAATTTGTATCTTAGAAAGAATTTTGGAGTTAAAAAAATTGGATGATTGAAATATCATCAAGTTATAATGTTTTAATATGGCTAGTTTTGAGTACCTCTCAACACATTTACGTCACCTCTTTTTTTAACTATTACTATAACTGAAGATAAGCAGAAAAGCAATAAAATAACGAATCCATTTAAATATAATTTCCTGAAAGATGCTTTGTCTTAAATTCTGATAATGTTACACGTCCAAAATTGTACTGTTTACTTCACTAGTGTCTGGTAACTTCCCATGAATGCTTTCTTGCAATCTTCGTGACTTTATGATTCAAATGTGGGCTGTGCTTTTTATTAAAATGTTTTGATATGTGAACTTGAACTCGACACTATGTGCTTTACTGTTTTCATGTCTTGATTGTAGTAATTTAACTGTTACTAATGTTTTCCCAACATGTATGTTCCATTGCATAATTTCATGTACTTATTGTCTGCAACAATTTGGAAATATCGACTATTGTGAATTGTTCTTGCGAGATATTAGCTTGTCTTTTACGAAGCTTTAACCATTGTGCAAGAGTGGTTGAATGCTGATAGTCAAATATGGCGCGCTCTTCTGACTAAGTTGAAAGACTTAATAGCTTCAAATCCTCAGCCGAGAAACCTCAAAGACTTGCATTTTTTGAAACCTCGATCACAAAGCTCTTAAAGACTTGCATGATTTGAATCCTCAGTTGGAAGATCTCGGAAATTCGAATTTACGACCGCAATCGGATATATCTCAACGACTTTCAATATTTTATTCCTATTTCAGAAAGACTAAATTTGGTTGAATCCAAAATCAAAAATATATCAAAGACTTGCATTGTTTGAATTCTGAATCGGAAGACCAGAACGACATGGGTAACTTGAAACCTCAGTCAGAAGATCGCAAAGATTAGTATTTTTTGAATCATGATTGGGAATATCTAAGAATTATCATATAGCAAGAAGAACTGTGATAAATCAACGTTTGATCGATTCCTTAAAACGAGATTACCATATAGTATCATAATTAAAGTAAATTGTTTCCTTCTAACCGCTATGTTTTTTAATGGATTATACACGTGTTGGGGAAAGTCAAAAGTCAAAGTTTTGGGGCTTTTTGTTAGAATAGTTCACTTCACGTTTTGTTCTTTCTGTACAACATTATTTCACGCAATAATGCTGAAATTCATTTTTATCTTACAGTATGTTGATTAGTATGCATATTTTTATTCGGGATTTTATACTTCATCATATCTAATAAGAGTTTTCCTTTTGAATGAGTCAAAACGTGGTGTGTTTGATTCATAGTTTGTTCGTAATTATTGTATGACCTTACCTTTCTTTGTGAATTCATGAAATGCAACAGTTGGAAGACGTCTTAGGTCCACGCTACACCATAAAAGTGAACCCTCATGAAATGAGTGGAACTCTGTTGTTTCGAATCAAAATTGTAAAAGACGGACAATACATGCAGGTTTATCATCCCTATGAACATTGAGATGCCATAATCAGAATCACTAGATTCCTGCGATACGGTTATTGCCATGAGAAACGTGAATATGGATATAACAGATGAGAGCAAAACAAGTATTGTGGATCGAACTGTGAGGAATGTTTGGCCTTAAAACGATACTTTGACGAAGGACAAGAACGAGTGAATTGTCATGCGTGTCAGCGCACTTTTGTCAGCCATGTCCGTTTCCAACAACATCTGAAGATCCATGGTTAAGAGCGGAAACAAGCTTTGCATCTCCTGAGACTGAGCTTAACTTGGAAGGTATTTTGTGGATGACTATTACTTAAGAAACCTCAAGATCGTGTACAAGTTTAACGGTTGCTTTATCATGAATGTCCCATCTGATACTCTCAACGTGGGACACAAATCAGATTTTACAACGTGTCACGGGAGACTTTGTACGAGGCCAGTTGTCGGCAGCGCTTGAAATTATAACAGCAAGTATATCAAGTGATGTAAATGTGGGAGCGCGAGTACGATCACCGTCTGAAAACTGATCCCTAGTTTAAGATTATTAAAGACAGTTGCAAGTTGGTGGACCATCTGAACCCACATGACAGACTTAACGGAGGAAGGACGAATTTCACCTGTTTGCTGTACCATGCCAACGAGACGAAAGGAGAAGACATGCGTGTGTAAATATTGTCCCTTTACCGCAGGGCAACCGCAATTGCTAAATGAACACATTGACCTGGACAACATTCGACAATACAAAGAATTGATTAAGTGTAAAATCTTGCCTCCCACGGACTTATACCATCCCGTTTTACCTCACCATTGCCAAGGAAAACTGATGTTTTCGTTGTGCAATACTTGTGCATAAACGGGAATCAAACATAGACAATCTCAGCAGATCCAAGACGAAAGCGCCTTGATTGGTCAACGTGGAATTATTCAAAGTTCTTGACAAGGGAAACCACTTGTTAGAAGTGTACTAAATGTACTACTTTCCCAATACAGAAAAATGTCAGCAAGGGTAACGATACTCAAAGCCTACAAAGGCATTTGCGTAGACTACGTGGATGCCTTTATGAAACTGAAACAAGTAGCCATTGCCTATCTTTCCTGGTGCCTTTCTCTCGAAGACCAAAATATATTTAAAGAGAACAAATATGAGCAGAAGGCATCACTTTAGAACACCTGGAGAAAAACGAAGGAAGGGGATCGTTTGCCAACGTCATGCTAAAATGTTTGTGGTGCAAATTGGCAGGCACAACGGCCATGTTTCCCCAAGACGTAGTATGTGACAGATCCTTTCCGGTACTTCCAGATCATTCACGACAAAATCAAGTACATGAAACATGTGATCATCCTTCGTGAGGAATTTATTTTAGTCAATTACGAAGAAGAACTGGACTTTTAAAAGCCTACAAATTTGGAAATGTCATCATTGCGTGACAGCCCATGCTCGCTTAAAATTGTAAGAAGCTTTAGAACTGTTATGAGATCGCGTCCTTTTCTTTGACACAGACTGTTGCATCTATTTGGATCGCCTGGGTCAATGTTATCCTGATATCGAGTTGTCATCAAACCAGTCTTGATGCATTCGGGTTGAAGCTCCTAGGATTTCCGAAACTGTGCTGTAGACCAGCTCTCTGAATGCCGCCCAATCGGTCTTCACATTCTGATTGTCGAGAGGGGTGGATTTAAGACGTTCCTCCAGGGCATCAACGAGAAACTGTTTGGTACTGGTACATTTCAGCTTGGTGATGTTCGTTCGTTTAGGAATCATCTTTCCATACCTACCTACCTACCTACCTACCTACCTACCTACATACATACATACATACATACATGCATACATACATACATACATACAGACATACAGACAGACAGACAGACAGACAGACAGACTGACAGTTGGATTTCTCAAAACATGATTGCCAATGTCCTGTAAACAGTACAACAGATACCGGTAATTTAATTTCCCTTCGAACGAGTTGGCTTTAATTTTTAATGTATGAAACCGTCTCAATATATATCATCCAAGCCTTACAAGTTTATTGCCATTTGAACGTCAATAAATCTTACGTAATGGATACATAGGGTCGTTTTATCTTTCATTTTAAGCTCAGATGAATATAACACGTAAATATTGGAGGATGTTTGTTTCCTGTAGGATTCGTTCTTTTATAAGAAGACATTTCGTTTGACATGTTACCATTTCAACTGATCATAAAAAGTTCGCGAAAAGTAACTTCTGACGCTTTTATATCGATTTTCATTTTTAAACCCCAGACTAATCATTGAATGGATCCAATCGCACTGATAAAAACCGGCAAACAGTTTAATTCATTTAAATAGCTGTTGCAACGTCTCGCGCTGTTTTCCCTGCAGTGCAGAAAGCAAAAACCCTGTGCGTTGGGGTGTTATATTGACCACGAACGAAAGAGACTCTCCCAATGAATTTGAGAGCTGCCGTTTGAATACATATGTGTGGAACTAGTAAACAAAAATGGCTCAGAAAAATACTAAGTTATATATATATATATATTATTTATCCAAAACAAAAGTATTTGCTAATTATATTTCAAGTGCGCCTTTCTGAGTGCTTTGTATGCCACTAATGTAAACACTGCCGTAATGTTATTTGTTGGTAAGAGTCGTTGTTTTAATGGCTGTGCCACAAGTTATTTAGTTCAATGGCAATTTATGTTGGCTTAATTATGACAGTATTATGCTCTTCTTTAACAGGAATAGTCGCCATACGACATGAGGTGTTATGCATGGCGAATGTATCCTTCAGATCATTACAGCCTTACATTTACGGTTGAAATTGCAACGGCAATTATGTTTTTAACTAATGAGTTTTTGGAGAGTTATAGCTCCGTTTACTTAAATTTACTATCTTCATTTGTAACATACTTAAAAAAAACATACTAATATGCTTCAAGGACATTCAATGTAGGTGTATGAATAAACAATGTAGTACCAGTTTAAACTATAAAATATACTATTGTAAGGTACGAAAGACGCTGAAAACACATTTACTAGCTGCTAAAATCAAATATAGTACACTGATAAACATTCGCTAAATTCGAGCATTTACAAACCGAATCAGTATATATGTTTGCAATGGATAAATGGTTGCTAGAAAACTTTGAAATTTTGATGAAAGTTTATGACCAGTTATCAGGGGATGCTAACATATCGATCATCTATTGAACTTCTGTTGTCAGATTCGTAGTTATTTGTCAGACAGCATGATATGTGAAACAGCATGGATAGAAAAACAAAACTGAATCGAGACCAAGAATGGTTTATTTGCTCCTTATAACTTCTTATGCCGAAATGCCAGTGAATTGACATAGAGCATGATGTCCGAAACAGTATTCGGAACTGAAATTTTCGCCTCTATGTGCATTTCTGTTTGTGTAAATAATTCTTAACGGATAGTCAAGTTGAAGGTTTTTTGGTGGGGGTAGTGTTTTGTTTTTTTTAACTAAGCTGACCAACAGTTTTTGAAGACGGTATATTTTTTTTACGAAAATTGTATTAGTGTTAGAAATTGGAAAACTCTTAAATTTTCTGACTACACACCGCAAAAGGTCTCCTTAAATAGTTTTGCACTTTTCCACAACAATGTTTATTACCTTGAAAGCAGTTTAAATAACACGCACTCGCTTATAAGTCTATACCAAATGCAAGCAACATAGATCCTGACATCTCATTGCGTAAGTGGTAGCAGATCAGGGTATATGTTGTTTTTACTGCCGAGTTCTGATAACAAATTGCATAGACCAACCATATCTGCTGCCATATTATGCGACGATAGGTCTAGGTCTGTGAAGTTTGCAGATGCATTAGACTTATAAGCGAGTACGTACGGTATGATATTTAAATTGTAAGAGTATCGGCCAAATCTTGATATCATTTCAAGAGTAACGGTATACAATGATATCATGAAAAAAGTATAAACTTAATTCCTAGCCTTGTTTCGGCTAGAACTTCACGAAAAACTGAAGCCATGTAAGAATGAGCCCATGTAAGGCAGGTAGATATTGATCTCAGTCTATTATTAGTTTATATGTGAATATAATTTCATACTTTCGCGTTATTGTAAAAGTAAGAAAATAATACTGAATATATTTTCAAATTCTAAGAATATCATATCAAAATGAGCTGTTGTGCAAAAGCCTATCGCATGTGCATATTGGAATTGCCGCTTGGTATTAAATGTATTTCACAGGTCTTATAATAAACACTGCTTTCTAAATGTACTGCTGTCCAAAAATGCAAATACCAATATATTAATTGGAGTATATTGTGACGTACCATAAGTGACAGAAGGTTAAATGTTGCGGATCTAGGTTGATTTATAAATTAACTTTAACCCTAGCTGATGCAGAAAGTTTGACCTCTAAGAGTTGTCCATGCATTTGCGGCCTTAACTCTGTGTCTTAATAAATCAAGTCGAATGCGCGCTTAAATTGTACGTTTTTAAACACAGGACACCCGCTGAAGCGTCACCAAACACTATACATCATATGTAATAGAAACACGTTTTGAAGCTTTATTTAAACCAAAAATAAATTGCCTGTGAACATATCAAGCGCGGATATTTATTGGAGTCAAACATTTACAACAGACGCAGTAAATTGTATATGTGTGGCAAATCTAACGGTTCAGTTAAACAGTTATAACGGATGATTTATTTAGAACACTCGGCTTCCGTGTTTTTGATTGGTTCCTCATTAATAAGCCTAACGCGATGAAAAGACGTCGACATATTTGACATATTGTTGATTAGCTATACAGATAGCATTTAAATCTGATTGTTCCATACATGAGCAGTAAGCAAGTGCGTTACTAATAGGATAATGAATATAGCAGACAAGTGGCTCCAACTGAAATATGGAACAAGATCGACGCCACGTATATTCTAGAATGTACCGGTAGTAAAGCAAGGATCAAAGATCAAAATGCCTCATTTTTATTCTAGAATATTTATTACTTCCTTGTCTCATGCGTGAGCGATATTTTCAGGTTAATGTTGGATATTTTGTGTAAGATAATTGTTGGACATTATTAAATTACTCACATTCGAACGTATAGTAGTGGCACAGATAGCTTTAGAATGACATTTTACGTTTTATATCGTTTTAATGCCTTTTATTGTATTATCTCCGATTCATATTAGTATATTTCTTTTAAACATTAAGTGCTTGTTAGATACAGGCATATAATATACAATGTAATTAAAGACTATTCTCCAGCATTTACGCCAAGAGCGAAGTATATATGCAAGATATTCGTGTATTATGCCACTTTAGTCGCCTACTTCGTCAACACTTTCTTCCACGACATATTTTATAGGAAACTTTTTTCACAATTATCTAAATGTTAGAAAGTTACTGTCTATAATTTGAGTTCAACTGCAAGCGACATAGACCCTGATCTGCGTTGCATTATTCGTCGGCGGTTAAGGGTGTATGTTTTGTTCTACTATTCACACCTAACAACTACATAGACGCAGAACTAACAGCGCGTTATACTTCGGGGTGTAGTGTGCGTCTGAACGTGGCGTATAAGCAAGTATACAAATTAGTTTACAGTACTTTCCTTCACTAATCCTTTTAAAGACCATTAATTGTATGGTATATATTCTGGAGAAGATAAAAACATGAAAAATAATATAATGTCGTTTCCTCGTTGGTTCTAAATTGTAGAAATGGTTACCAGCCGTGAGAATTGTCAGTTCCAAGAACGTTACAAGATATCAGTTTGCGATTAATTAGAGAGGAAAGGAAACCCCTGATGATTGTTTTCATTCAGTCCAGCAACATTTTGCTTATATGCCAACAATTTAATTATTCTGGTCTGAAATTTACCAATGGTGCTTAAGATTATACCTCTATTAAATTTAGTATATAGTGATCTTATTAGCTGAAAAATTGGTTCGACTCAAAATTGACCAATGGTGCTTAAGACTATACATCTACTAAAGTTAGAATACAGTGATCTTATTGGTAGAAAAATTGGTTCGACTTAAAATTTACCAAATCTAGTGTCTTAAGCATATGTTTAAATTGTGTCGGTGAAATTGAGTCTATGAAATCATTTTTTTGTTTTTGCTTGTTTCACGTGTTATTCATTGATAAACGGTGCGATAATTTAGTTGTCATGTAAGGTAGGCTTCCGGTAGCCGTCTTCGATTCACTTTGTTCATAGTATACGCTTTGAACACTCATACGTTAATGATTGTGAATATGAAGACGCATTGACCACTCTTACATACATTAATCTTTGTGAATATTATACGCAATGATTGTACACTCTTACATGTACATGAATTTATCTCTCTGTTGATGTAATACGCATTGTACACTCTTACGTGTACATGAATTTATCTCTCTGTTCATGTAATACGCATTGTACACTCTTACATGTACATGGATTTATCTCTCTGTTCATGTAATACGCATTGGACACTCTTATTTACATAAATGTTTGCTCAAGTTATACACATTGAACACTCTTACATTCATCTTTGCGAACATTGCTACACATTGACCAATGTTACTTTCATGAACCTTTTTTATATCTATAAATAAAATATATACCTTTATATACAAGTTTACAATAGATCATTGCTATAATTTGCCGTCATGAATATAATTTTAAAAATAATAGATATGCATAACAATCAATTATAAATCTTTGTTCACATAATATGAACTGAACACTTTAAATACACGACTCTTTGTTAATTTAACACGAATTGAACACTTTAAATGCATGACTGTTAATTTATTAAGAAGTGAACACTTTAAATACACGACTCTATTAATTTAATACGAATTGAACATTTTTACATAATATCTTTCTTTTTTTTTGCAACTGAAATAAAATGACGTCAATAACTTTAAATATATAAATTCGTTCTGTAAACCGGTTTTCGGAACATTTTGTTTTTATCATTAATATAAGCGTTTTGGCAGTATTCTTTGAGTTGACTGACAAAAGAGGACACGGGGGTAAAAAGATCATTCATGTCCAAATACTGCCACTTTAGTCCACACGGGCTAGTTCTACCAATCGATAGCTCATCTCGCGCTGAAAAATGGCGCTAAACCCCAACCATGAAGAAGAACAACATATATAACTAAACAAATTAGTCATTTTTTAACGTGCGGAGAGGGCTGGGCGGTATTCAACCTATATCCAAAGTGGTTTAAATGTTATTTAATAGAGCATATAAAATCACCTCTGTTCCCAGAGGAATTTGGAGATAAACAGGTCTCCCAAATGACAGAAACTGTATGGAACCAGAGCATTCTTCGCATTACAATGTGATGCCATTTCGAGCAAATAAAACGTGTGTATGTGAGTCAGAACAGAGGAATCCAGGATATAATGTAGTCTACTTTCCAAACCGAATAATGCTAAGATCCGGTCACAAATACATTATAGTAAATCTTAAATATCGTCATCCAGTAATCAACCATTCACGTGAATATCCCAACCGGCTCAAAATGTTTAATGGTGAACCTGACACTTTTTACACTTGAACTTCGATCGTCTACCCCAGCACGAGTTAAACTGTGACATCACACAGAATTTATATTGGACATTCTGGGCTTTAAAATGTTTTTGTCTGTGTCAAAGATTCCATTTATACAGAAGGATACAAGCTATTTGATTGATAATTTGTAAAGAAGAAAAAAATAAATTGAAATTCAAATGTTGAATGTAATAGAACTGTATCTCAGATTTCTTTTACGCTCAACAAATAAAAGGTGCATCAACTAAGTTGGAATGACTAAAAAATCTCAAGTGGGTAATGATTTTATTCTAAAGTTATCAAACTCGATAAATAAATTCAATATGAAATCATTACCCATTTGAGTTTATCTACATTTTAATCCAAGAGAGATGACGTACCTAGTTCAACCTATCCATCAACCGCCTCATATATTGTTACAAGCCAGTGGCCTTTACTGGACCGAGCGGTTGTCAACCCCGGGGGCGATTCCCGCTAGAAGTCATACGTTTACACATTTCCAAAGACTTCCAAAAAACTTCAGTAATAAAATAGAAAGCCCGGCGTGTTTGTTCTATACATAAATTGTACTATAGTCATTATAAGACCACAGATCTCAAACCTGCATTATATCTATAAACCGCGCATCTGCATAGTTGTCTTTATCAGGTTTCCGTACCGCCAGCAGTTCACGTCATAGAAACTATACAACTCTCCCCTAAACAGGAAACTATTTCAACTGCTCCACCTTTGGCCAGTCAATTTATGGTTTCCAGGACATTACTATGAACTGTCACACTGCAGACGTCGTAGCGATATGACTGAAAAATTGTTAAACCTTTTTTAAAAACCCAAATCACACACACACACACAGACACACAATCACGCACACACCCACAATCACGCTCACACACACACACACACACACACACCTGGATTTTATTCTTACTGTTGGGAAAGATATATAGATACCGAATGACGTCATCAACAGCCATATTTGTGGTTTGCTTGTAGATTTACCGTTGAGTATATATTTTTGGGAAGTTGAAATAAGTTTCTTTCTCTCACGCTGAAATTTGTTTATATTGTCATGTACTATGTGCTGCTACATCAGCGATTCTATCAAGAAAGATGAGTACCATGTATTTTATATAATAACCCAGCTTAGATCTATAAATTCTTTTAACATTGCAAATGCTATATTTCTATTTTGTCCTGTCTTGCGTTTTGCAAAAACTGCAAAGTGGTTCAATCATATACAATGTACAATGTGAACCCAAACTATTAAATTTGTATTTGATGAGCACGTTTCGACAATTCTATCCCGTGGAGCTTAATCCCTGCTTCATTGTCCAAGTCCTTGCCGATAACTCGCGCTGCCATCATAAAATAAAGTTCGCATACAATCAATCACATTAAATCATTCCGCCTTTGTAAAATCAACGCTTAGGATGCAGGTCAAAATGACGTAAGCATTACACCATGAAGTCACATTTTACAAACTGCATAATAACTCCTGAACTATAAAGGATATTGAAGGTAAACTAGCACGGGTGTTTCTCCTTTGTCTTCTTAAAAAGTTAAAAAGAGAAATTCGTCAACAGTTTTAATAATCGCAATAACATTTATGTGAAAGACGATGATAAAGTCAAAAAAATATTTCCTTAACAAATAATGTATTTTTAGAATCGGCCGTAAATCGACCGCGCAGGCTTCATTTTGTGCAAATTCGACGCGATATAAAAAAGTTGCGTGATGCTGAAATAAATCACTCACCAATAAAAACTTTTCGTCGTGCATTTTAAAGTAGCACATTCGGAATCTCTGTGTAATAGCTTGATGAAGTTTGTTGACACCACACCATTTATCATGTTATTTTTTTTAATGAAATGGCCCTTTTTGGTGATCATATATATATATATATATATATATATATATATATATATATATATATATATATATATATATATATATATATATATATATATATATATATATATATATATATATATATATATTGTTACGTGCTTAGGCTCGAATAAGCAGCAACACAGAAAGAGTGAAAACTAACAAGCTTGTATAACTTGAACAAAGAA
The DNA here is from genome assembly GCA_029339505.1 of Unio delphinus. NCBI lineage: Eukaryota > Metazoa > Mollusca > Bivalvia > Unionida > Unionidae > Unio > Unio delphinus. The sequence continues at coordinate 3,524,347 of JAQISU010000234.1, read as the reverse complement.
TTTATTAAGTACAATTATTTTCATAAAATAAATAAACTTCCGGTTTTAGAGAATCAAATCCAACATTAATCCAATATAGAATTCACAAAAATAATCCACTAATGGAATAGCAAGAGTCCTGATAAATAAATGTTCTTATAGTTCCAGGTTCGAATCTTGACGATGTAATCGAAAATGGCTGACAATGTCACGTGATGCAGTTCTTGTTTTATTATCATCCAAATGAAATTATGAGCACATGTTTTCTCCTCCAAATAGATAAATAAATCTTCTTGCTTCAATGAATTGACACAATGTCCAGTACAGGGTAATTAAAAATAACACTCAAACATAGCAACACAACTATTAACTTTATAAAAGCCCAGATTCTACTGAACTGTTTTATCCCAAACAATGATTCATATACCTGTTTTCTTAAGTAAACAAGTGATCGCGTGATTTCATGGAAGTTCATGGAAGGTCACAGAAAGAGTCTGCCTTCACTAAATCACGTACTCAAAGAAAGATTTAGATATTTCCTACCCCCAAGAACTAAAAATAAAAAGTTATCCTTGAAATTAACCAATAGTTTTAGAAGCTTGTTGACAATGTCTAAAGCAAAACAGGAATTAGGTCAACAAGCCAAGATCAACCTATTTACAGCTAGAATGTAAGTCAGCCTGAATTTTCCAGAAAAATCTCCCAATTAATGAATATTAAACCCTAAATGACAAATTTGGATTTAACAATTAAAAAAATAAATAATTTAAATCCAATAGACGTAACAATATATATATATATATATATATATATATATATATATATATATATATATATATATATATATATATATATATATATATATATATATATATATATGAACTGATTTATAACTTTTTGCTCCCTTAACCGTATAAACATGTCACTTCAAAATAAAATAAACACTCAAAAATGTTTATACATAGTCATCTTTTAGTAATGGACATTTCAGTCATACGTTTTCTTCCTCTGTAAATGTGGATCGCACGAAATAGATTATATAAATAATTCCATTTTTCTTTTCATATACAGTTTACCCATTTATAAACGGAAAACAAAGTTGCTGAATAGCGATAAGTACATATACCTTTAATTTAAATATTTTAAGAACTATCCAAGAACACAAACTGGCCAGAACGCAATTTGCATACACAACCCTTTCTGACTCATGTAATATCCTGTAATCTTTATAAGGTGTGTACGTAGAGATTAGACCACGAACTAAATAAATTACAGACGTCGGATGGGGCTATGCTGTTAAACGGTTCAGTAAAGACACGTGTACCTTACCACCTCTGCCATCCTGTTTGAATCACTGCTTGACCGATTGGTTTTTATCGGCACATCTACATTATAAATATTACATCATTTAATTTACAATTAACTGCTGAAGTGTTTTGCAGCTTGTTATACTTCCGACCAGTAAAGCTGAAATACCTACATATTAAAACAGCACATCAAAGAATCAATATCAATCATGGGTTCGGCCAATGTGGGTATCTGAGAAAGCTTGCCAGTAGCTTCTCGTGGATCGGTGGGTCTTTCTTTGGGTTTTACCGGGTTCTTCCTTCAATATTGATATTAACCGCCATTTATAGCCTAGCTTCTGCTGAAAAATGGCGTTAAACCCTACAACTACAACAACTTGTAAGAAACTGCTAAGACGCAGACCTGCAGACGCGTAATGAGCACGCATATTTGGTTTATGCAATCTGCAGTTGGAGTCTGGTTAGAAATAAATATTATCAGTATTGTTAGGTTTTAACGATAACACACTATAACAATTTAACGGAATCAGTTATTTTTCTGTTATATAGTGCATCTAAAACTGTGCAGTTCGAATATAAGTGCACACGACAACATTAATCCTTCTGTTTCTCTGTCTTTTTTGAGGACGCTTACACATAGTAACAGAAGTAAGAATAATGTTGAACATTGTAACTAAACTTACAACCCTGATAACGCACTGAACGCACGTTTTTGAGCATGGTGATATCGTTTTTCAAATTAATTGTATGGTCTTATACTTAAATCAATTCGTGGCGACCAAATTACACACAGAGTCAACAATATTGCATTGATTGAATGAAATAAACGTTCCACTGGATATTAAAACAAGAACAGAGTCACCCAAATGCAATACCTATAACGGTAACTTGAGCTCATCATTGGATCCTCCGTCTCACATAAGCTGAGAATTGAGAAAATCTCTGTCTACATGTGTTTATATACCATTTACTTCTTTTTCGTAATCGGCTAGAATAGTACCAGTGGCAATTAATGTTCAGGATATCTACCGCCATCATATTAGAAATGTTTTGCCACGGGAGAGCGCAAACGTGTGTCGCTAATCAGATAACATTTTTGTCCCTGAATCATAGATTACGCTGGTCTCGTGTTGGATACATGATTCTAAATTGTCCGGTTCTATTTAATTAAGAAGAGTACAATTCAGAAGATTTGCATAATTACAAACGCCTTAGGAGAGGTATTCCCAATTGGAATGTCAAAGATGTTTGGCGTTCATGGAAGATCCGCCATATGTACTCACATATAAGCCGGGTCCAACTGCAAACAACATATACCCTGACCTACTGTCATATAATGCATAGGCAGATCGTGGTTGGTTTGTTCTTTGTTGTACTGATTACGCCTAACAAACTGCAAAGATCGAGATCTCTCCGCGCATAATGACGATGCATCGTTATGACGTCAATGAAACTGTTATAGCCCTGTTCAATAAGGGTTGTTACCTCCCTTGCATGAGTTATCCTTCTTTGTTCAATCTACTTCCGGTGAGCAAAAAATCAACCCAACCCCCCCCCCCCCAAATACTTGACCATAATTGGCTCTGTTGATACTGAGCTTCTATTCTGGTTATCAATAAAAATAAGTTTATCTGCAGGAAAAGAATTTAAATTCAGTACACTATTGAATTCCACAAAAAGTTAATCATTATGCTATATATGTATATATATATATATATATATATATATATATATATATATATATATATATATATATATATATATATATATTCCTCTATATGTATACATATATATATATATATATATATATATATATATATATATATATATATATATATATATATATATTCCTCTATATGTATGTATATATTTTCTCTCTCTCTCTCTATGTATATATATATATATATATATATATATATATATATATATATATATATATATATATATATATATATATATTATTTCCTCATGTGTTGTAAAAGTAGATACAGATATATATATATATTCATATATACATAGATATGTATGTATATATATATATATATATATATATATATATATATATATATATATATATATATATATATATATATATATGCATATATATATATTCATATATATTTGCATATATATGTATTCATATATGCAGACAAATATATATATATATATATATATATATATATATATATATATATATATATATATATTCCTCTATATGTATACATATATATATTCCTGTACATCTATGTATATATTTTCTCTCTCTCTCTCTCTCTCTCTCTCTCTCTCTCTCTCTCTCTCTCTCTCTCTATATATATATATATATATATATATATATATATATATATATATATATATATATATATATATATATATATATATATATATGGTCTCTGCTAACCATGGGTGTGCCATTTTTGCTCCCCAAAATTTTGGGAACAGGTCAGTTTTATTTCTATTTGTGAAGAGCATGCAAAGGGAGGTTATAAATCAGGGGAGATAACAACCCTTATTGAACAGGGCTTATAGCGAACGTACTATCCATGGGCTTGATGATCTTGTCAAGTGCCCTAATTTCCAACGTCCTCGTCGTTTTTCCAATGTGAGTTGAAAAACTCTCTGAAAGGACTCAGCGGTAATAGTAATGATACTTCCCAAATCGGGAATTTCTTTTAGGGTGGGGTCGATGGACGAAGAGCTTGGAACATGTGTGAGAACAAATTCTAATAAAATTATGATTTACAAGAAAACACTCGACGACATTTCAACAATGAGTGCAAGACGTGCCATTTCTTTTTTAGTATTATTCATGAAATGTGGTCCAGAAACTAGTCAGTTTCAACACTCTAACTGATACGTACGTTATTGTTAGTCATAACGGCACACCAGCACATTAAGGCTATTTAGCGCCATACAAAAAGGTTATATTTATACATGTTTAAAAAATACTAAAAGGTTTAATATCGACCAGCGATATAGAAAACCAAATCGTTCAAAGTAAAATGGCAAGATGTTGGTAACAGTAAAATATGAAGCCTCTCAATCAACAGGAAATGTATATGGTGTATGTTGATGAAAAGAAGTTGAAAATACGATACCGTATTTTCATTAGATACAAATGCTCTAGGTGATGGCATAAAAGTTATAGTTTAAAATAAAGATTTACTTCCTTCAGGAAATCTAATATATATGTGATATGTATAGTATCAAAATGCTCCTTCATGTCATGTACATTATAGTACTTATCACGGTTAAGTTGCATGTCGGAACACTCGGCCATAAAGTGCTTAACTGTGAATGGTTCAATGCAAGAAACGCACTCTGGTGGATCTTCACCTTTTAGTATGTGGGAGTGGGTAATGTATGTATGACCAATTCGGATTCTTACAATGACTACCTCCTCCCTACGGATGGTTCTGTAGGAAGGACTCCATTCTACCAAGGTTGGTTTGATGGCATGGAGTTTGTTAATCACTGTATCGTCCCATGGCAGGCTAAATAATTTTCAGAAAGATCATACATTTGAGTCACAAGAATTTTCTCCACAAAAAAGAAATGCAATATTTGTGCACCATCTCTAATGGATTGTTCTTATAATTTATCGAATATTTGTAAATGGAAAACTAGTAGTTCCATACCTTTGCAATTTCTCTGTCAATTCATGTGTAACAAATAGTCAAGGGGGTCCGAATGACATATATCATCCTACATAGGAAATAACATCAGTAGGATTGACCTTGAGGTTTTGAATGCACAAATCTACATTTCAATAGGATCTTGCTCGGCCTTGTTAATGACATGCTGCAAGAAAGCTCGTTCGTAAACAATAGCCATTTTAACATGTCCGCAATCCATAGTGGTTAATACAAATAATAACTTCCAGGTGTGTCGTCGCTTGCAGTAACGTACTCATTAGAGTCATGATAGTGAGAACACATGCTTTCACAAAAATTTCTTTTATTTACAAAGTTACAGAATTAGGAACAATAAAATAATTTAAAAGCATCGATATTTCGCTCATTGATTGAACTTTGTTGAGTTTTATTGTCATTTTACAAGAACTTATTCTTTGCATACCTAGCCGGATATTTGGAAAATATAACTACGATTACTCTCTAGTCTCTTTCAGAGAGGCACAATTGTTCGACTCACATCGAAATAAGACGAAGATGCATCGAATATCAGCATCCGATACGATACATAATAGATAGGTGCAAAATTGAATAAATTGGATTTGAAATCCTACACCAACCACTTGTAGAAATGATTCTTTCGTCTGGGAAAAGGCATAAACAGTATAATTAGTAAAGGAACAGATCCTCTGCGTAATTTCCATACTTTGTATTAAAATTGGTTTTGAAAATAACTCCTTTCCATGTGACATAAACTATATTCGTGTCCGTAAGTTCGAAAACCAAGATTCACACAGATTGTAATTTACTCGACAATCAGCTCTGCTATGTTGATAAACTTGATGCAGCAAAGCAGGACTGTGCACAATCGATACAGGCGTGGTTAAGTGTTGACTCATTCTGGTCATACCCACGAATTTCTGGAATAATTATCTGATTCAGTGTTGCGACAGTTTGCTTTTTACATTGTGGTATGTCTTACTTTTAGCTTTATTCTGTTTGATGTCGAACAATGCTTCTATTTATGTTCAATTATATTGGCAAACTAATTTTTTGACTGAATGGACCCTTTCCGGGACAAAATTCGAGTTACAGTCTGTAATTAAAACGATCCCATTACAATTTTGCGTAAATTTTTGTAGCCAACTTAGTAAATACCAGAGCGGCAATTGTTATATGAAGCGGATTAATTCGTATTTCACATCGCTGTTTTGCAAGATAACGAACCATTATTTAAGTTGAAAACATTCTTTGAAAACATTGAAGAATTTTTAATTAATTGCAAGTACAGTTTGCAATAACAGAAACGGAAATTTTACAGAACATAGAAATGACTCGCCCTAATAATTCCGTAAGGACTTTCATCTCTTATGTTATTTAATATGATGTATTGTTTATTTTATCTTCGTTATCAATCAATCGCTTACTTTCAACATAATTTTAATAGCCTCATTTGATTTGTTTGTTTGTTTGGTATGACTCGGCCGGGGATCGAACCGACGACCTCCCGCTTCCGGGGCGGACGCTCTAACCACTAGGCCACCGGAGCGGTTATAGCCTCATTTGATATATATGCCCATAGTCTTGACTGATTCCAATTAGAAAGGCCCTTCAACACGTACGCTGCAAAACATCTAGCTAGATGTTGACAATATGTGTCAAGGAATATTATAATATTATATACCGTACGCTTTATGCAGTTAAAACTTTGAGCTACAGCTTGTATAAATTTGAAAATCAGCCTGAATAACGTAGAGAGTAAATTATTTAAACGCTACACAATGCGACGCTTGCCTCCTCTCCTTTTAATGCAGTTTTTTTCATGTGAATATATTTAAGGACAAAGCACACATCGAGTGGTATATCAACAATATTACGTGTAGATTCGCATTTTCAACTGAGTAAAGATTTTCAACAGGAAGCGCTGTATTGACGGATTGTTTTTTCTTCACATGCCAGTGTAGCCACTGCAAAATGTTGTACATAGTGCAGCTATATACAAACGCTTTTGAACTTGACAAGTTATTTTTCTTCATTTTGAAGGTTCTATTTGTATTCATATGGATTACAATTGTAAAAGATACACGTACAATTTTAACGTGAAAAAGATGGTTTAGCAAAAAAAGCATTCTTCAAAACACTTCATGGTTAGCTTCTTCAACGGTGAAGGTTCAATAAGTCACTTTGGTATACTGATTAAGATGAATAACGAACCAATAAGAGGTATTTCAAATATTTAAATTTATTTACAGTTGATCTAAGTCCTTATTATGTTTTTATTAACATTATTACCGACCATAATATTATTTAATCTTCCACCTCTCTCTTTCCTCTTTCCTTTGGTCGGTTTGCTGTAATACTCAACATTGGTTTCAATGTTGCGTGACGCTGATGAAAATAACTATGTTCGTTTTTCCACGGAGTTTCGACAGTACCTTACCATAATGATTCAGTTCTTGGAACAATAAGAACATGCGCGCGCCATTTCATGAACGATTTGTATTGATGTGGTTGTTTCCATGAATCAAGATCTAATTTCAGTGGTGATCTGGTCTGTTATATTTATCCTCTTTCTGTACCTCACCCAAAACAAAGAAATGCATTCTCATCGTGCAACCCTGTTAAATTCTCCAGTCGCGCAGACAAGATAAATTTTCCGACTTGCTTAATATGAGAATCTTATTTATTTAGTGCGATATAAATAACGAAGCGTACAATGTTGAATTTTTCAACTCAATTAAATCAAACTACGGTTCAGAGCCATCCTTTAAGCACTTGTTAAACACCTGTTGGTTCCTTCATTTCTCAGACATTCGCTAAAGCGATTGTTTCTCAGCACATCTTTGAAGTTGACTGTTCTGCGAGCCTCTCATCCGATCTACATCAGCTGATCATTAGCGCTGACATTGAAAAAAAACAACTAAGCAAAGCCGAAATTCCAGATCTCATTCTTCAAAACGACATTTTAAATCTGCATACATTCTGAAAACAAAATCTGAAAATATGTTTGGAGGGTAGGGGTGGGGTGGGTATGTTAGAATATGTATGGTACCTGGTACGAATGCTCTCTGAATCACTTTCTGATGTTCTAAAACGTTCTTCGGGCTCGGGATTCGTCGAATGTAGATGCAAGAAAACAATATGCACGAATCCAACACTGACCTTGACGTTAATACTAATAGGTGAGCTAAGTTAGCAAGCAAGCACAATTACAATACGAATACTATTATTACAATACGCGCTGTGATTATATATAGCTTTAATTTTAACTGTTTGAGAGAAAGGCGTTAATTATGAGTTGTGATGTTGGAACCTAAATAGTTGAAATCGAGATTTGTTCATTAGATGCAATATATGATTCGATAAGAGAATTGTCGTCTTGCTGCTATCAGCTGCCTTTAATTAATCAGACTATTACGAACCACAGAAGATCTACTAGTAATAAAAGTTAGCCCTTGTTCAAGAGCAAATAGTAATGCCCTGTTGTGTGAGATTTGTTTCCATGACAACTGACCCTATGGTATAAATCATTTTGAGCAAATGATTAGACAAGTATTAACTATTGCTACCTGAGGGTGAAAAACTTTAGGCTTAATTCGGGTATTATATCTTTCATACCGCCTGAAGATTCTTTGAGTATGTTTTGTTTAAGAATTTCTAAACATAATTTTCATAACACCTTTAAAATAAATGCTACATTTTGGTTCAGTAACTAATTGGTAATACAACCTAAATAAATGGCAACTTTGGAGGCCTGTTTTCACTATGAAAGTAAACAATCCTAAGATAAAGAAAACAGCATTGTTTAGTGTAAACCATATTTATTTGAAATACTTTGTCAAACGCAATTGCAAGAACATTATTTGGGACTGTGATTCATTAGAAACAGCATTGTTTAGATTTCTTTAATTCTAGCGATGACAGCATAATACATGTGTGGATACCAGTGTATGAAATTTTTAACTGTCATTGAATTAGCACTTTCTACTTCCAAACTGGTAAATACAACTTATGCATAGTGTAAAATGGAGTGAATGTACAGGGAGGTTAATCCTATAATACTAAGATAGGTTATTCCTATAATACTAAGATAGGTTAATCCTATAAAACTAACATAGGTTAATCCTATAATGCTAACATAGGTTAATCCTATAATACTAACATAGGTTAATCCTATAATACTAACATAGGTTAATCATATAATACTAACATAGGTTAATCCTATAATACTAACATAGGTTAATCATATAATACTAACATAGGTTAATCCTATAAAACTAACATAGGTTAATCCTATAATACTAACATAGGTTAATCCTATAATACTAACATAGGTTAATCATATAATATTAACATAGGTTAATCCTATAATACTAAAATAGGTTAATCATATAATACTAACATAGGTTAATCCTGTAATACTAACATAGGTTAATCATATAATACTAACATAGGTTAATCCTATAATACTAAAATAGGTTAATCATATAAGACTAACATAGGCTAATCATATAATACTAACATAGGTTAATCATATAATACTAGCATAGGTTAATCATATAATACTAACATTGGTTAATCCTATAATACTAACATAGGTTAATCCTACAACATAAATATTCAGGAGTTGAAAAAATATTTATACTTTCAGATGATTTTGGCTCACAGAGATAAGGTGGTATATGGGTTAGCCATATAATACACCCATTAAGCTATTGTTTTAATCGGCGCATAATACATTTAAATTTCAGTCCTGCACGTTATTAAACTATTTCAATTATTTATGCATATGAATATAAAATGTTCACTATTAACGAAATGCATCGTATCTGAATCGAGTTTCTGAATATAGCATACCAAGGCTTTAACCTGTGTGTGTTTTATTTATGTTTTATAAATAATATTAAAATAACATTTTTGTCCCAATCTGTATAGTAGTCTTCTTTTATTTCGTGTAGTTTTCGGTCCAAAGACGACTCTTATAAATCACTGAGTTAAACAATCTGCATTTGCAGACCATATAGACTTAATGGGAAATAAAATGTCCAACATATCACGATTTCGACTGAGCTCTCTGCTTTTTGTGTTAAAAGCAAATAAACCATCCAAAATGCCGGAGAAAACGAAAGTATACATAAGATTAGTCTCAGTAAGAGTACCAATAAAGTACCTGCCGGAGCATACACGCTCTGCACTTTGGATATAAACCTGTCAGTCCCGGAAATATTTTCATTAAAGTTGCGTTTTTCAATTTTAGAAGAAAACTAAAAGGAAGAGATTACATGTAATTAACACATAGATTACAATAATCAATATCCATTGAGGAAATAAATATCAAATTCAAAGAATGCATTCGCCATCGGATAGTGTACTTATAAATAAAACCCCTCCGTGATGTAGGGTTAGAATCAGTTTAAAGTAGAAATCGTCGTGATCATTTCTTTAGATCCACTCTACAGCTAGTGATCATTTTGCCATTTCCGAGCGGAAATTAACTGTACATAGTATAATGGGAATCAAGTAGAAATTTGTGAGAAACAATTTGTGTTTCAATTAAGCGTCTGTCTGGAATTATAAAATTTAGGAAGTAAGAAATTTTATCTCAAGCCAGAGCTGTCTTTAGAAAACAAATTAAATTAGTTTCAGAATTGTATTCTGACACAAAGCGTCATTACACAGATCCTGTTTAGTGTGCCGTGAGAGTTACCTTTAAGATCTAGTCTGTTAATGTTTCCTGAGTTTGGTTTAGATGACAAGATGATAAAGAGTTCAAACCTTAAACAGCATGTAACTGCATATTACAATTTTAAAAAAATTGATCATGTGCTAGGATTAGTATCGAGGAGTGGGCAGCTTTTCTGTGTTAGTTAAATGTCAGGTCTGTTGAACTATTGATTTTCAATATAAGCACTATTTTGGGGATCTCACGATGATTTGCTTTAATATATATATTTCACAATAAAATGAATACTATAGCACAATGATATAAAGACAGTTGAATATGTTTATATTCATAGATATTTCTTTTAAAATAAAGATCTTTCATAGGCATGGTTCACCATCAACGCGCCAAATATTTGCATGATTTGCTTTAAGCATCATTCATCATAGCAGATTCCGCTGTTGAATTTGAGCGGTTCAGTTGAATGGAATCTCCCCTGCGGTAAAAAAGAGATTTAGCAGAAAATCTAAATTGAATGACTGCACAGATGTGTCTCACTGATGATGCATATAATTGATGACTTCTTTTATTGTAATAAATAGAAGAGTTTTTATAAGGCAAGAAGAATGGGGAAAATTCTAATTTCAAAGAACTTTATTCTCTCTGATCAGTTCATTTGTTATTGACAAGAGAGAAAGTACATAATAACATTCATTTAGATTCCTCCATTTCCCCCAAAAGAAAGCAAACAGATATTTAACATCTACAAAGACATCCTATATATTGATACAAATCACAGATGTTATTAAATATTAAAAGTCGCTTTAAACATGTTAATCGCATTGATACGACATCTGTCGCACAGCAATTTATAGTAATGTTCGCAAATGGCATCATACCGCAAACATTTAGCATCATGTCCAACCCAGTTACAGTATCTTGACACCAGCCGATATGTCCTTAGGGTAACGTGTTAATTCTGAACACCTAGCGAGACAGATGCTATTGCCAATTTTATGTGTTTGTTATGACTCAGCCAGGGTTTCGGAAATTAAATTCTTCTCAGTATGTGAACAAAAACACTGAGAACTAGATTGTATTATTATTGCTGTTGTTGGTGGTGTTGTTGTTGTTGTTTATGATAATGATATTATTGGTATTATTAGTTGTAGTAGTAGTATTAATTATTATTATTATTATTATTATTATTATTATTATTATTATTATTATTATTATTATTATTGCTATTAACATTAGTATTAGTATTATATATATAACAACATTCATAATTATTTATCTAATTGAAATGTTAATCTGGTATGTAAAGCAAGAAGCCAAAAAATGCACCATTACATATTTCACCAAGTAAATTATGGAGCTAATCTTAACCCTTGGTAACGAAAAAGGGAGCATTAACAAAGACATAAATAAAATCCAAAGAAATTGAAAATAACTGCAAGATGATATTTCAAATAAACGTTTCTCAAACGAAGAAAATAAAACAGAACGCAGGAAAGTACACTTCACAAAAATGCCATGTATGTATATTACTTCCAAGTATGAGAAACATCTGAAAACAAAAATGTTAGAAACAATTTAATGTAATGAAAACGAAAGCACAGAGTAACTAGTACGACAAATAAGTATGAAACACAAAAGAAGTGAGGCTAGTAAATCTTTAGTGATAGCTTAAATCTCACCCAATACTATTTCGAACTAATATTATTTAAATTGAAAACAAATCTTTGAAAGAATGAAATTGCTTCATGGCATAAAGAAAAAATAATGTATATTTTCACAAATATATTATTCCGTTAAACTGGTCTGAACTGTTGTTCGATGGTATTAACTGTACTCCATGAATGTGAATTTTTAAGAAGAAATTAAGTTTATGTTAATATCAGTGCTCTGCTAATTGATATTATTATTACTAAGTAGGACATTACACAGATTTGTACTTCATTAAAATAAGCTAGCAAAATACAAAATGTCATCTACATCGACCAACTTTTATATCTAGAATTAATATTTCTGTATTATGATTTGAGCTGACACATGTCCCAAAATAGACTGCTTAAGAACGCACTTAATCTATGAACAGTTCCTGTCGTTTAATAGTTAGTTTATGCACCAAGTAATACAATCAATTATAGAACATATATGTAAAACATCGGATATTGTTAGATGAGTTCATGATATTATATTTTACCAAATATTTTGAAATTGCATAATCTGTATCACTAGAACACTAATATTCCCAGTCTCGCAGTTATTCTATATAGGTCATACCGACATTGTGTATCTACATCAAATAGGTTTTGTGTAGGCTTGAAAGGAATAACCCAATAATAAACTATTTGTTTACACAAAAGAGCAATAACATCTTTACTCGGGATAAGCACATAACTAAAGATGTATTTGAATATTTTTCACACAGATATTCATATGAATTATGTAATTAAACAGGTGTTCAAATATATGTTATCGAACTTCATTCAAATATGTGTTCTAAAACAGGTATTCAAAATATCTGTTATAAAAAAGATATTTGACATTCTATTATCTATGCTAGAAATGGTGTTCAAACATATTTTATACAACTATTGTTTTCAACTCTGCTTATGGACCGACCTAATTAAAACTTGGTGTTCAAACATCTTTTATACAACGGTTGTTTAAGACTCTTCTATCGAACTGATGATCACTTAACACTAATAGAACTAGTGCTTTAATATCTGTTATAGAACTGGTGTTCAAATATATATATATATATATATATATATATATATATATATATATATATATATATATATATATATATATATATATATATATATAATTGTTTGTCAGTTTTAAATTCTTTTTTTCATTACATGATATTGTAATGTAAAGTTATTAACTAGAGATGATTTGTTTCTCAGAAAATCGGTCGTCCTGAATTATCATTTGGTAAACAAGTTGACTTAGATCGTGACCTTTTATCAAGGTTAGTGGCAGCGACGTAAACATGTTTCATTTTTATTTTAAAATGATTGGTTGTCGTCAAGTCATGACAAGATTAGTGAATGAAGAAGTAAACAACATTTTACTTTTATTTTAAAATGATTGGCTTTCGTCAGGGTCATGTTATGAGAACGTAACATAAACGATCACGTAACTCCTTTCCCCCTTCGTGACTTCATAATATGCTGACGTTTTCGAAACTGCTTATTAGAATACGATATAATCTTTTAGTGACCTATTTAGTGAAATATTCTTAGTTTTGGGCTTTTACAAATGATGTTTAGTCATTATATTTTGTTGTAGCCAGTTTTTGAATCCATGTTAACAGTCCTTCAATTCAATTCGATTTTAAAGGATTCATTCTAGTATCTGGACGTATGTTATGTGCTCATACAGACTTCGTGGAAACAGACAGAATATCAAAAAATATATTGTGTTTCTACAAGGAACTGTAGATAAGCACAAAACAGAATTCAGCATACGTCATCGTCTTCCATCCTGGAATTTCCAACTAGACTCGAACTTGAATATATTAGAACATTTCATTATTACGACTTTTGTAATTTGATTCGTGCAATATTATTCGATTATTTTTTAATTTGATTCTTAAAACTGAAAGTTCTTTTTCGTTATTTATAATCCTTTCCCAGAGAAATACATTATTTGTTAAAGTGTACAAAGCTTGCTGTTTTCACTTTCTATGTAGTACTGTTTGTTAGAGTCTAAACACGTAACATAGAATTGGGGGCTCATCCGTGATACTAGAATGTTAGTTAAACTATTTCAGAAAACTTTGTGTTTCTTTGAAATTTGAATTCCCCTAGATTTTAATAATTTGCTCAACTGTAACGACAAGCTTTGTTCTAAATTGATATTAAAAATGAAAATCGTTCCCTTAAGTCCTACCCAAATTGTTGTTTTCCCATTTTCGGTGTTACTGTTTAACAACGTTACTTAAATGACTATATGTTGTAGATCGAAAGCTGCGTTTTAAAATGAAAAATATAAATTTTATCGTCATATTTTAATCATGGGAATGTTGACACGAAATTATGGCTGTAACAGCAAAACGGTACATTCCCATATTACATGAGTGTGACAGCATAGCCAAGTCGTTACTGTTAGAATTAAATGATAAACTATAATCTAAGTTGATTATGTAATCTTCTATAACTTTCAGAGTATAAATGAGCTCTTAGTAACCATGGGGTAGCTCTTAGATTAGTTTTTTCTTCCATGGGTGACAATTATTTCTCTTTAGTTCATAAATCATTATGATGCAATATGCGTTTAACTGAATCCTCGAGAAACCAGTGGGATGTAAACAAGATGGAAATGCTTTGCAGTCATTTCATGTCTGTAGCAACTTCATTTATTATTGCACGAGAATTGTTAGAGTAAAACGGTATCCTTTCACAACAAAATATAATTTTCAAGATGATCCAATATACATCTGTATTTTGGTTTCTCCAGGGTAAAATATCGTGCTGGAATCACTCACCAGTGCTATGTATTTGTTAATCCATGTTCTTACCTGTCATAGTAGCAAGTTTTGACTTACCGGTCATTTTTCAGCCTGACTCAGCTACGTATCATAGTTTGTTTCTGAGCAATGCACACTATTCCATTTGCATCAGCACTGAATGACCGGCATGTGTTTCTGTGCCGTAGAGCACCAAACCATTTTACCTGTCATGGTATCTACAGAAGCTTCCTCAAATCTTCGCAACTGCTAGCCGTTAAAATGCGTCCTCAAAGCATCGTATATTTGCAAATAACTGCAGTTTACTTCATACATTAAAGATAGGTAAAAGCCTGAATTAGCGAGAGGTGGTATTACACATTGCCGGAAACTATACATAAAAATGTTTCGAAAGTATGTTTCACGAGAAACATTTCTAAGAAACACGTCACATTTATCATTGCTTGCCAAAAACAGATTACATAATTAGTATGTATCTGATAAATAACGAACAAATCATTAATTAGTAGGTCAATTAGCACAAATATTATGTTACTAAATATCTTGGTTGTGTGCTAGAGTAGTATTCATTGCCAAATTAAATTACCAGCCCAATGTTTGTAGTTGAAAGAAAATTACGCATTTCGTTTCGGAAATAATCCATACTATACCCCAATATTCTTTAGAAATGTTCCATTCAAAGCTTCATGCCAAATAAAATGAAATTAGTATGGTTAATTTTATATCTAATAATCAGATGTATCTGTGAGATGAAACAAGGCGATTACCCGAAGCATAAAAATAAGACATTATTCGTCCCCATATTGCTTGCTTTATCTTACTTTGAATTCTATGCTATAATAATTTTATTACAACATCTCATATTTTATTACATCACCTACTTCAATAGCTTACCCTTATGATATATCACTATATTGCATGCAAAAAAATCCAAACATGTAATATTTATACGAATTGTGAGGATGTATGGGTGTGCATATTAGTATATTAATTATATATTTATTATATTGTTACTAATGAAAATCTTTCTCAATGAATAAACATAACAATTGATTTACATCGTGATTAACGTACCACTTTCTCTTCCTCTTGCAATCTTTGCCTTAACTAAGCAATTCTATAAAAGTCCGTCTTTGGGTTTCATTTCTATATCTTCTTATATGTGGAACAACTGTTACTAAAAATGCCTCTTACTCTATTTCACATATTTGGCGCACGTTTTATTTATTTTAAAGAAATGACAGTAACACATTCACAAGTATTCACTGTTAAACACTTTATGACCGAATGTTCCGACCTACAACTTACGCGTGATAAATACTATAATGTACATGACATGAAGGAACTTTTTTATACTATACAAATCACTTGTAGTTTAGATTTCCTGAAGGAAGTAAATCTTTATTTTAAACTATTACTTGTATGCCAGCACCTAGAATATGTTTTATCTAATGCAAATACCACCTCTTATTTACAACATCTTTTCATCAACATACACCATTTATATCTCCCGTTTATTGGGAAGCTTCATATTTTACTGTTACCAACATCTTACTATTTTACTTTGAACTATTTGGTTTTCTATGTCGCTGGTCGATATAAAGCTTTCTAGTATTTTAAACATGTATAAATACAGCCTATTGTATGGCGCTAAATAGCCTAAGTGTGCTGAAGCGCCGTTAAAAATCAAACAAACAAACAAACATTCACAAGTGTTGTACATTTTCCTTTCAAGTTGCTTCCATTTCTAACTAACACGAGAATTTCGGATTAACTGTACA